>PVKV010003495.1:0-143533 GCA_004027835.1 Alouatta palliata | reverse complement strand
AAAAAAAAAAAAAAAAAAAAAAAAAAAAAAAAGAAGGGCATTTAGGCATTTAGACCATTTACATTCAAGGTTAATATTAATAGATGAGTTCTGGTCCTGTGGTGACCTCGTTAGCTGCTTTTTAGTTTGTATGGTGTGGTTGCTTTATAGGGTCTGTGGGCTTTGTACTTAATAATGTTTTGTGGTAGCTGGTATTGTTGTTTTGTGTCCATGTTTAGAACTCTCTTAAGGATCTTATGTAAGGCTGGTCTAGTGGTAAGAAATTCCCTTAGTTCTTGTTTGTTTGGAAAACATTTTGTTTCTCCTTCACTTATGCTTACTTTCGAAGTTATAAAACTATTGGTTGGAATTTATTTTCTTTATGAATGCTGAAAATAGGCCCCCAATCTCTCTTGAATTGTAATGTTTCTGCTGAGAAGACTGCTGTTAGCCTGATGGGGTTCCCTTTGTATGCAATCTGCCCTTACTCTATAGCTGCCTTTAAGATTTTTGTCTTTAGCATTGATCCTGGACAATTTGGTGACGATATGCCTTGGTGATATTCATTTTATATGTTATCTCACAGGTGTTTTCTCTGGGTTTTGTTTTGGTTTTTTGTTTGTTTGTTTTTTAATCTGGAAGTTTACCTCTTCAGCAAGATTAGGGAAGTTTTCTTGAATTATTTTCTCAAATATATATTTCGGGATTTTTTTGTTTTGTTTTATTTTTTATGTTTTCTCCTTTTTCAGGAATGCCAATAATTTGTATGTTTGGTGGATTTACATAATCCAATATATTTCAAATAATTTGTTCATTTTTAAAAATTCTTTTGTCTTTATTATTCTCTGATAGGATTAGTGCAAAAGACTGGTCATTAGCTCTGAAATTTTTCTTCTGTTTGATCCAGTCCATTGATAAAGCTTTCAATTATATTTTGGAATTTCTTATGTGAGTTTCGTAATACCAACAGCTCTGATTAATTTCTTTTTTAGCTGTTTATCTCTTCCTTCATTTCCTGTTCTCCTTTAAAAGTTTCTTTGTATTGATTTTTAACCTTGATTTAGATCTCATTGAGCTTCCTTGAAGTCCATCCTTTAAATTCTTTGTCTGTCATTTCTGGGCTTCCATTTTGTTTAAGGACCATTACTGGAGAGCTAGTGCAATCCTTCAGTAGTGTCACTACACTTGGATTTCTCATGGTACCAAAATCTTGCTCTGGTTCTTTCTCATCTAGAAATATTGGTATTTCTAATTGTAATAATTTTCATGCAGATAGATCTTTTTGTTTTTCTTTATTTGACTTATAATGTTATTATTTTTTCTTTTCCTTTTTTTCCCACCTTTCTTAGTGGTGGGGTGACTGTAGAGTATGCTGGGTAGGGTTTTCTGGTTTGTTTCTATATAGCCCTACGCACGTCTGTTGGCATGTTTCATGTTGGGCTGTGAGTTTGAACTGAAAGCCTGTAGATGGTGCTTATATGTAGGACTCAGCTGCAGCCAATAAGGCTGTTTATATATTTGCTCCTTGTTTACTAGTAGAATCTCTCTGTTGCCTCAGTAAATGAACTGATTCATGGAATGCACAATGGTCTGATCTCCCTGTTCAGCCCCAGGAGATGGGGGCCATGAAGGGTGGAGCCAGACCAGAGAGGTCTGCCTAGAGGTCTCCACTAACAGGTGCTAGCACCAGCACTGGGATAAAATTCAGTAGGCAACCACCAAGTGCCCAGAAGTTTGGCTAGGCATTAAGCTGGTAAGTCTTGGCTCAAAGTTCTCTGTATGGGGATGTGGAAACTGCCTATACTTCTGACCTAGGAAATGTAAGTATTCCAGACTTCTGGAGATACGCCTGGGTATGGAGTACAAAGGGTGGCCCTGTATCAAGATCTTTGCATAGGAGGGGTGGGATGGCTCAGGCTGTTGATCCAGGAAAGCTGATGTTCTGAATGCCTGGAAATTTATCTACATATGGTGGAGAGAGGGCCTTCCTGCACCGTGACTTATGTCCCAGAAAGATGGAATGCCTCAGACTGCCGAACCAGACAAGTGGGCACTGTGAATGTCTGATTATAAGCCTGGTTTTAAGCAGAGAGTGCCCCCATGCGCTACGGCCTCTGCACACAAAGGGTATGGTGACTCAGGCTGTTGATCTAGGTAAGAGGTGCTTCAAGTGCCTGGAGATTTGACTGCGCATAGAATAGAAAGGGTCCTGCTGCAACACAAGTTTGAGAGAGGACAATGGGGAACCCAGCAATTGCACACAAGGATACAGGTTGCCAAGCTGGCCCTGGCTGCAAGACTCATTGACCAGGAGAAACTGCAGCTGTGACAGCCCAGGCTTGCAACAGGGGAGAACACAATTCCAGGGCCTACTGTTGAGGCACTTTACACAGTTCTGGCTGTAGAGGCCTTTATCTTGCTCCAGAGCAGGCTCTCCCATCTCTGGGCCAAGACTAAAATGTCTGTGCAGCCATGCAACCAGGTTGCCAAAGAACAGCTAATTTTGTATGTGCCCAGATAGAAAATGGTGTCTTGTTTCGTCCTTGGTCTGGGAAAATGTCTGCACCTTTTTCCGTTGCCTTTTCCTTACAGCAACTCCAAGCCTTTCCCCAAGTTAACTCCAGGACTAGGGAGAAGCAAAGTGCTCTCCCTCAGTCTGGGTTACTCAGATCCCCAGTGGAAAGATGAGTCACAGAGCAAGGCTCTCTGTCCCTCTCAAGTATTGGGGGATCACTCCCTTTTATCAATGAGATGCCACCACAGGGACTGTTTGCTGGCATTCTCCTCTACAGAATCTGGGGAGTCCTTCACAATTCTGATGGATTCCCATTTTCTTTTTTGAATTAAAGCTCACAGAGTTGATCTTTATGTACTGTCTTGCTATTTCCAAGTAGCTGAGGCAAGCTGAAAGCCTCTAATCTGCCATCCTGGGGGGAAAAAAAGTTCATAAATTTTGATAAGAACAAATATTATTTACATTCTATCTCTAATCACTATACTAATTACATTATAAGTATTACCATCAAATGTTTATAAATAATTGGAAATTTATATTTTAGAATGTTCCAAATGTGTACTAGATTTATTCTGAATTCCATTCTTAACCATTTTAAGAATACTGTAACTTCTGTATATAGCCTCTTTTTTTCATCTTGGTTCATTAAAAGGAAAACAAAATTTCCATATTGCACAAAGACTAAATTTGGTGTTTGAGCAACTTGAATCTAAAACTCAAGGTAAAAGAGAATGGGAGTTCATCAATGATAGACTTGATAAAGAAAATGTGGCACACATACACCATGGAATACTATGCAGCTGAAAAAAATATGAATTCATGTCCTTTGCAGGGACATGGTTGAAGCTGGAAACCATCATCCTCAAAAAACTAACACAAGAACAGAAAACAAGCACCACATGTTTTCACTTATAAGTGAGAGTTGAGCAATGAGTACACATGGACACAGGGAGGGAGCATCACACACCGGAGCCTGTCGGGGGCTGGAGAAAAAGGGGAGGGAGAGCATTAGGACAAATACCTAATGCACGCAGGGCTTAAACCTAGATCATGGGTTGATAGGTGCAGCAAACCACTATGACACATGTATACCTGTGTAACAAACCTGCACATTCAGCACACGTATTCCACAACTTAAAGTAAAACAAAAAAAAAAGATTAATTAAAAAACCAAAGAGAATGGGAGTTCAGTTTAATGTCTGGGTACACTTATGGTCAAAAGCAACTAATCATTTTAATTTTGTGACCATTTAGTATTATAGTAAAAACTTCTAGGCCACATAACTAGAAGTGCTAGTAATATTTTCTACAGAAAAAAAGATCTATTGAAGTATTTCTTCTGACAAAAATAATTCATAACTCCAAGCTCAAAGATCTGCTTTCATTTGTGCAAAAAATAGTGTATCATGGCACGAATTTTAAAAATCATAAATTCCAACTGATTGCCTCACACTTCTAAAAGCTATAGAATAATGTTGTATTATTTAGCCATGAAATTGATAATTCTGTCCCAAGGAACTAGGACTGTTATGAATATCGTATATCATTCTTTAATTGTTGATAGTTCTATTTGTTAATCTATAGGTGCAGCTGGAGTCAAAAGGCATGGAAATGAGCTCAGACTGATTGAATTACAATCTGCAGCTCAATAGTTTTCTGTACTAGTCATTTTGTTTGCCACAGAATAAATCTCTGGGTGAGCCCTTTACACACAAGGAGGATTAACATGGAATTTTTAGTGAAGGTTTTCACATATACTTAAGGTTGACAACAAACATCTATTGCCCAAATAAAATGCTTATATCGATTTTTATTGACTAATGACAGAATATTATTTTTATTCAGATCTGAGAAGCTCTTGTTCCTTGTTAGTCAATGTCTCAGAACCTTTTACATCCCAAACCCTGTATTTGGTGGCAATGGGTGTCAATAATAAAAAGACATTTGCTTTTTTTTGTGAAAAAATTTGAAATCCACTTAGGAATGCAAACAATACTCAAAAAGTAACTATTATTACAGAGGACGTATAATTGGGTAGGAAATTATGTAAAATAACCTATAAATATCAAAAACATAAATGACTAAAGAAAATATGGCCTGACAAGTCTAAGAAAACCATCAAGAAGCTGGTAAACTACACTCTATTTTAAATAATGGTTAGTAATTTTTTAGACCCTGGGCTTCTTTATCAGAGACTTAAAATTTTCCCAGTACCATGCTTAGTGTTCTGAAATGAGTGAGAAAGTAAGTTCATAATTACAGAATAATGCTACATATACTACCATAATATTTATTAAATGCCTACTGCATTCTGAGCACAAAAACCTCTATATTGTAAGAATTAACACTAATCATACTTTATAATTAGGGAAACTAAGGCTCTAAGAAATTAAATGATTTCATATGTGGTGGAGCCAAGTTTCACATCCAGCTTTATTACATGAATATTTCAAGTTGTTTCTTTTGGCCTTTACACTATAATGGAGTCAAGTTTTCTGTTTATTCTCTGTTTACAATCTGTTTATATGTGAGTGTGCATACACATGTTTGAATCTTGACACTGTTTCATGGTCTGCCTGAAATTGAGAACACTTTTTGAAACACTGCTAAACTATAATATAATTACTAAAAATTCATCAGAGCATAATACATTGCATCTATTCAAACAAAACAACAAAAACCTAGCATCACTAAGATTGTTGGAAAAATTAGGCAAGAAATAAGAATGATAGGACTCATTGAACATATTGCTATGAGTGGTCTATAATTATTAGTTACTTTATACTTTTTATAGCAATATCTATGACTAATTTAGTCCATATTATTAATATAAATATTATTCAAAAATTTTGTGACTTTTAGGTAATGAATCATAATTTCTAGTCATCATCACTCCAGAATTAAAGTCAATTTATTCATTGAAATGCTTTTCTTCTTTCTTAATTGCTTTATATTAATCCAGGTATAGTTTTATTGTGAAAGATTGTGAAAACACAAGTACAGATTACTCATCTATAGAGTCATAAGTGGTTAAGAGAACAAAATAATGTTTTCTTCTCTTACTTTAATTTGGACATGTTTAGTGATGTGATTTCTGCCTCATACCTCTACCTTGGTTTCATAACAATTATCACCGCTAAAACCATTATCTCAAAAACCAATCAAATAAGTATAATAATTATACTTTTAATAGAAGTACTTCCATTCAGTTAGTTATTTCTGTGTACCAGATGCTACATTAAGCAACATTGTTTTTTTTTTTCTTTTTTTTTTGGTGTGATGGGGGGACAGTTGATAAACTAACCAGAAAGATAAATATCAGGGAAATATTTTTAAATGCCTTAAGCTTTGGTAAAATGTTTATACAATTGTTGAACCATATTGTATATCTCATTTAACTGTTTTTCAAAACTAAACATTGCCAGCATTTTTCTTTTAAATGTCATTCATTTTTTTACAGGCTACTGTCACCATACAGTGATACAGTAGAACAGTGGAACAGCGCTGGAGGATAAAAAAAGTTTCAAAATCTCATGCAGGTAAGGAAAGATGGTAGATAGGGATTCTCCAGTGGTACTTGCTGGGGCTATGCATGCTTCATATGGGATATGATATATCTCATAATAACAAAGACACAAAATAATACTGACTTCAACAAATAGAAATGTATGTTTTTTCTTATATTAAGATTCAGAAGTAGATAATCCAAAGCTAGTTTAACGACTCTACTGACCAACTCCTCAGGTCCACATGTTCTCAAAGATTAAGATGAAGCTTCAGTAATTACCTTTACATTTCAACTGGCAAAGTAGAAGAAGAGAAGAAAGAACAAAGAAAATAATATGTACCTGCATATATTCCATTGCCAGAACTTGCTAACATGTCAATCAATTTTCCCTATAGCCCATTACTGTTAAGATATCTATAGAAGACAAAGGAAGAAAAGATGATATTAAGAAATTCCTTGTTATAGTTTGATCATAGTAATATTACAATTTTGGCTTTATATTTATACTAATTAGAAATAATTGTCCAGAGAATGGATGATCTATTCCTAGATTTAATGTACTTGACATAACTGGAATTATGAGTAAAAATTTTGGTAAAAGAATGTAAGCATTTATATATAGTTCAAAGTATCTATTCTACCTTAAAATAGTATGCCTTTTATAAACAATTATCATAAAATATTTGATTTATTCTGATTAGAGTACAAAAACACAATATTTAAACTTACGAGTTTTGTTCTCATTAGTTTTTCAAAAAGCATAACATGTTCCAGTTTTGGTAATAACGGAATAGTCTATACTTGATGAGCTTCCTTGAAGATAACAGCGATAAACTTTGTACAAATTATTTAAAAATTACTATTTAAAGAAATGGGAGAGGGGAGAAAATACAGAAATTAAAGGATTTAACCTAAGTCAAATAAATTGAGTGAATTTAACATTTACACTGCTTTTCCATCAAAGGTTTCTCTTTGGTACATACAGCACAGGTCATTTAGAACTCAAGCAGAAATAATCAGTCTTCTGGCCTCAAGTGTCAGAGGATGGAGTTCAGGTTTATATGAACATTTATACTTGTAGTAATATGTACAGAAAACTCCTCAAAACTACTTGTAATAATAATCCAGCAACACAATGAAAGGAATGTATATTATGATCAAATGAGATATGTATCAGCAATGCAAGGTTGGTTTAATATTTAAAAGTCATGTATTATAATGCACTTAATAGGCATAATGTGGTATATTAATATATAAAATAAAAGACAAAACCCACCTGATCATCACAACAGACATAGAGAAAGCAATTAAAAATACCAGTCATCCTCTACATTACAGAAATGCAAATCAAAACCACAATGAGATACTGTTTCACACCAGTTAGAATGGCAATCATTAAAAAGTTAGGAAACAACGGATGTTGGGGAGGATGTGGAGAAATAGCATGCTTTTACACCATTGATGAGAGTGTAAATTAGTTCAGCCATTGTGGAAGACAGTGTGGAAATTCCTCAAGAATCTAGAACCAGAAATATCATTTGACCCAGCAATCCCATTACTGAGTATATACCAAAAGGACTGTAAATCATTCTACTATAAAGATACATGCACACATATGTTTACTGCAGCACTATTTACAATAGTAAAGACTTGGAATCAACCCAAATGTTCATCGATGATAGACTGAGTAAAGAAAATGTGACACATATACACCATGAAATACTATGCAGCCATAAAAAGGGATGAGTTCATGTCCTTTGTAGGGACATGACTGAGGCTGGAAACCTTCATTCTCAGCAGACTAACACAGGAACAGAAAACCAAACACCACATATTTTCACTCATAAGTGGGAGTTGAACAACGAGAACACATAGACACAGGGAGGGGAATATCACACACTCGGGCCTACTGGGGGGTGGGGGGACTAGGGGAGAGATAGCATTAGGATAAATACCTAATGTAGATGACAGGTTGACAAATGCAGCAAACTGCTATGGCACGTATATATCTATGTAACAAACCTGCACGTTCTGTACATGTATTCCAGAACTTAAAGTATAATAACTTTTTAAAAAAATCAACAAATGTTTAATACACAGAAATCACCTTAATTTGATAAAATAGATCTACAAATAACCCACAGTTAGCATGACATGCAATGACAAAGATTAGATGCCTTCTCCCTAAGAGAACTAAGACAATGATTTCTGCTTACGTCACAGTATTCAACATTGTAGGAAAGGTTTTAGACAGGTCAATAAGGCAAAAAATTATACCATGTTCATGGATGAGGAAGCTAAATATTATTGGCATGTAAATTTGTTCAAAATTGAGCTACAGGTTTAATGCAACACCAACTAAAATTTAATCCATATTCTTCTTTAGAAATTGACTAGTTGATTGCAATATTTATACGGAAAGGCAGAAAACTGAAATATTCAAATCAATTTTTATTAAAACAATTTGAAAGAAAGAGGAGTACACTATCTGATTTTAAGACTCACTATAAAATGAAATTTATCAACACAGAGTAATTCTGACAGCAAAATATAGACAATAGCCCAATGTAATTGAATAGTTAGTCCGGACTTAAACCATCTACATATTACCTTATTTTTGTCAAAGATAACCAAGTAATTCAGTCAGGAATGTATTGTACTTTCAGAAAAAGCTAGAACAACTAGATATCTATATTGAAAAAAAATTAAAAATAAAAACCTGGACTACTACTTAATATAATATAAATAATTTTAAATTTGATCACAAACAATTATAAAATCTAAACATATATAATTTTTATAGAAAAATATAAACAAATTTCTTCATGATTGACTTGGGCAAAGAGATTTTTAGAAAAGATATTAGAAAAAGAAGAATCATCAATAGTTACCAGTACATCACATAGAATGAAATCAATACATCTAAATGCATTAATAAATATAAGTCTGTATGTTTAGCTCATTAATACTATAATATTTTGCTCATTTAAAATATGTTTTTTATAAACTATATCTCAAAATGTTTTAAAAGGTCTTTAGAACATCTAACAAAAATAGTATGGGGTAAAATATTTAGAATACAAATAGCTATAAGTGACTTGTGTCCAGATACATATATATATTTAAAAGATAATCACCTCCATAAAAATAATCAAAATACTTAAACAAAAATATCGAAAGGGAGATATATGAATGTGCATGAAGCATGTAAAAATGCTTTGCAGCATTAATTATAATAGAAATGCAAATTAAGACTATGATAAGATACTATTTCATACACATAGAGTAACAATTTTAGAATACCAAATAAGTGTCAATTTGTGGAGCAATTTAAACTCTTATACATTGGTTGTGAATGTGTAAATTGGTCCAACCAGTTTTGAAAACTCTTTGGCAGCTTCTTATAAATGTAAACATACATTTACCAAATCATCTATGGATTAGTCACCTACACATTCACCAAAAATAAATATAACCTTTTCCAGAAAAGAACTTTCATACCCATAAGCATGTGTATATTCATATACATAAAGAAAATTTCACTCTTCTTTCAAGAATCTGAATAAATCACAATATTTATAATATGTATGCTAACAAAATTAAAACCTAAAAAATTCCAGTATGTGAAAAATGTACATTTTTATTAGAATGCATGTGATAGCAGAAATACCAAAGGGAATGTATACAAGAAATATCTGATAAGTAAAAGTATTTAAAACACTTCAAAAAATTATTATAGAAAATGGAAATTAAAACTTTATAAACTATTCAGAAAATTTCAAGTAAACATAACATTACATATTAAAACAAATGGATTAACATTAGTCTGTCCCTCAGAGCCTCCACTCCTAGAAGAAGGAAATGTGCAAAATAAACCAGAGTAAAGGCCTGAGTCCCAAATCTCTCTGCTTGTGGAAGCTTCTTTCAGCAGAGGCAATAGCACAATGCTAGGCTCAGTGAGGAAAAAATGTGGTTTTTCCCCAGCTGTTGGTCAGCCCTGGTGCTTGTGAAGGGACTTGGAGAAAGGCAGTTCTTCTGCTCTTCACCCACCTCTGCAGACACGGCTGGGATTTCTCCCATAGGATCTCACTGTGGGTGCACCTGTGGATGTAGAGAGCCTTTCTGGAGCACTATAGGGTGACTGTATCCCTATAGGAGCAGTGTCCTCTAGGCTCAGTTTGTGGGAAAAATAGAGTCACAATCCCTGCAAGAAGCCTCCTTTTTTGCATATGGAATGAAGTGCTTGTCTTATCTGAGTAGTTGGAACGCTAGGATAGAAACATGATGAGGAAGCAGATTTCTTTCCTGCTTGCCTGGAAAGGAAGCTGAGTGAGGTGGCTTTCTCCCTTCTGCCTGAAAAGATTCTGCATCTCACTGAGAGATCCCCTAGACACCTCTGTCAAGGCTGGGACTCCTGCTCACCCATTAGGGTATAGCATATAATGACCTGCTTCACCCGCTGTTGGTTTTTACTCATGGGAACCTCCTACTGGCCTGAAGCCTAAAAATGTTCAATCCAGTGAAAAAAGTACTGGAAAAAAATCAAAATGTGTGAATCACTAGGAAATAAAATAAGTTTCATAAGACTACTCCCATTCCAGTCCCACAGAAGACAGTAAACGTGTTCAAACACCCAGCACATTGCTACTACAATCAGTATCTGAGAAAGCCATTGCACAAAGATTCTCTATAATCAAGAAATTCATTCACAGTCTTTGCCACTGAAAGCACCCAGAGGTGAAGTTAGATGATCATACATCATACATATAAAAGTCACATCCTCAAGGGAAAAAAGTTAAAAAACAGTTAAATTAAAAATAAATACAAAAATAAGAAGAAGAAATAGTGTACTCAAATGAGAAGGAAGCAGAAAAATAATTGTGGCAATATAAAAAAAATATAGCTCTATAACACCCCCAAAAGATCACACTAACTCTTCAGCAGTGCATCCAAAGCAAAATGAAGTCTTTGAACTAGCAAATAAAGAATTCAAAATTGTTTATTAAGTTGCTCAATGAGATTCAAGAGAAAGTAAAAAGCCAACATGAATACATATTAAAAAATTATAATATAAATAACATTTTCTCAAAAGACAGATATTTTAAATAAAAATTAAACCAAATTGGTGGCACATTTAAGGGAATTATAAAATGCAGAGGGAGGTTTTAACAATATACTAGACCAAGTAGCATAAATAATTTCAGAACTTGAAGAGAAGGGTTTTTAAATTAATCTAATCAGAAAGAAATTTATAAAAAGAAATTTAATGAACAAATTCACCAAAAATTGTGTGATTATGTAAAATTTCCAAACGTAATAGCTAGAAGTATTCCTGAGAGATAAAAATGAAAGCAAAGAGTTTGGAAAATGTATTTGAAGGAATAATTGGAAAATTTATTGCAAAAAGATAATCCCCAAGGCATATAGTCATAGGTTATCATAAAAGAAAAAAAGTTTACATAAAAGAAAAAAATTCTAAGAGCATTAAAAAAAGGATCAGATAACTTTCAAAGCAAAATTTATTAGACAAGCAGCAGATTTTTCAGCAGAAAACATACAAGCCAGAATTTTTTTGGTCTCCTCAAATAAAATAACTGTCAGTCAGAATTTTGTATCCAGAAAAACGAAGTTTCATAAATGAAGGAGAAATTAATTATTTGCCAGATCAACAAATGCTCAGGGAATTTGTCACCACTAAACTAGTCCTATCAAAAATGTTACAAGTTCTAAATCTGTTTTTATGATTATATTTTAAGTTCTGTGGTACATGTGCAAAATGTACAGGTTTGATACCGAGGCAGACCTGTGCCATGGTCGTTTGCTGCACTCATCAACCCATTATCTATATTAAGTATTTATCCTAATGCTATCACTCACCTAGCCCCCTACCCCTGACAGGCCCCAGTGCATGATGTTCCCTTCCCTGTGTCCATGTGTTCTCATTGTTCAACTCCAGCTTATAAGTGAGAACATGCAGTGTTTTGGTTTCTGTTCTTATGCTAGTTTCCTAAGATTGATGATTCCCAGCTTCATTCATGTCCCTGCAAAGGACATGAACTCATCCTTTTTATGGCTGCATAGTATTCCATGGTATATATGTGCCACATTTTCTTTATCCAGTCTATTATTGATGGGCATTTGGGCTGGTTCCAAGTCTTTGCAATTGTGAACAATGCCACAATAAATATATGTGTTCATGTGTATTTCTTATTTCTTTCTTTTTCTTTCCTTTCTTTCTTTTTTTCTTTTTCCTTTTTTTTTTTTGAGACAGAGTATCACTCTGTCCCCCAGACTGGAGTGCAGTGGTGCAATCTCTGCTCACTGCAACCTCTGCCTCCCCAGTTCAAGTGATTCTGCTGCCTCAGCCTTCTGAGTAGCTGGGACTATAGGCGCATGCCACCATGTCCAGCTAATTTTTGTATTTTTAGTAGAGATGGGGTTTCACCATTTGGCCAGGATGGTCTCAATCTCTTAACGTCATTATCCACTCACCTCAGCCTCCCAAAGTGCTAGTATTACAGGCATGAGTCACCTAGCCCAGCCACATGTGTCTTTATAGTAGAATAATTTATAATTCTTTGGGTATATACCCAGTAATGGGATTGCTGGGTAAAACAATATTTGTAGTTCTAGATACTTGTGGAACTGCCACACTGTCTTCCACAATAGTTGAACTAATTTACACTCCCACAAACAGCATAAAAGTGTTCCTACTGCTCCAAATCCTCTCCAGTATTTGTTGTTTCCTGACTTTTTAATGATTACCATTCTAAGTGGTGTGAAGTGGTATCTCAGTGTGGTTTTGATTTGCATTTCTTTAATGACCCGTGATGATCAGTTTTTCTTCATATGTTTTTTGGTCACATAAATGTCTTCTTTTAAAAACCGTCTGTTTGTATCCCTCACCCATTTTTTGATAGGATTGTTTGATTTTTTTTTTCTTGTAAATTTGTTTAAGTTCCTTGTAGATTCTGGATAGTAGCCATTTGTCAGATGGATAGATTGCAAAAATTTTCCCACATTCTGTAGGTTGCCTGTTCACTCTGATAATAATTTCTTTTGCTGTGCAGAAGCTCTGTAGTTTAATAAGATCCCATTTGTCCATTTTGGCTTTTGTTGCCAATGCTTTTGGTGTTTTAGTCATAAAGTCTTTGCCCATGCCTATGTCCTGAATGGTATTGCCTAGGTTTTCTTCTAGGGTTTTTACGGTGTTAGGTCTTATGTTTAAGTCTTTAATCCATCTTGAGTTAATTTTTGTATAAAGTGTAAGGAAGGGATTCAGATTCAGCTTTCTGCATATGGCTAGCCAGTTTTCCCAATACAGTTTATTGAATATGAAATCCTTTCCCCATTGCTTGATTTTGACAGGTTTGTCAAAGATCAGATGGATGTAGATGTGTGGTGTTGTTTCTGAGGCCTCTGTTGTTCCGTTGGTCTATATATCCGTTTTGGTACCAGTACCATGCTGTTTTGGTTACTGTAGCCTTGTAGTACAGTTTGATGTCAGGTAGCATGATGCATCCAGGTATCTGTTCTTTTTATTTAGAATTGTCTTGGCTATGCAGGCTCTTTTTTAGTTCCACATGAAATTTAAATTCATTTTATCTAATTCTGTGAAGAAAGTCAATGGTAGCTTGATGGGGATAGTGTTGAATCCATAAACTACTTTGGGCAGCATGGCCATTTTCACGATATTGATTTTTCCTGTCCATGAGAATGGAATATTTTTCTATTTGTTTGTGTCCTCTTGTATTTTCTGGAGCAGTGGTTTATAGCTGTCCTTGAAGAGATTCTTCACATCCCTTGCAAGATGTATTCATAGGTATTTTATTCTTTTTGTAGCAATTGTGAATGGGAGTTCACTCTTGATTTGACTCTCTGTTAGTCTATTCTTGGTGTATAGGAATGCTTGTGATTTCTGCACAGTGATTTTGTATCCTGAGACTTTGCTGAAGTTGCTTATCAGCTTAAGGAGATTTTGGGCGGATATGATGGGGGTTTTTAAATATACAATCATGTCATCTGCAAACAGACAATTTGACTTCCTCTTTTCCTAACTGAATACTCTTTATTTCTTTCTCTTGACTGATTGCCCCGGACAGAACTTCCAATACTATGTTGGGATTACAGGCATGCACCACCAAGCTCAGCTAGTTTTATTTATTTATTTTTTAGTTTTAGTAGAGATGGGATATCTGCATGTTGGTCATGCTGGTCTCAAACTCCCAACCTCAGGTGATCTGCCCATCTTGACCTCACAAAATGCTGGGATTTCAGGCATGAGCCACTGTGCCAGGCCTGGATTGACAACTTAGCACTGTACCTCAAGGAACTAGAGATATAAGAGCAAACCAGACCCAAAGCTAGAAGAAGAAAAGAAATAATGAAGATTAGATCAAAACAAAACAAAACTGAAACAAAGAAAAAAATACACCTGATCAATGAAAGGAAAAGTTGATTATATAGAGCCCGAGACCTGCTGTGATGACTCATACCTGTAATCTCAGCACACTGGAGGCCGAAGCAGGTGTATCACTTGAGCCCAGGAGTTCAAGTCCAGCCTGGGGAACATGGCAAAACTCTGTATCTACTAAAAATACAACAAATGAGGTTGGAATATCACCTGAGCCTGAGAAGGTCAAGGCTGCAGTTAGCTGTGATTACACCACTGCACTGTATCCAGCCTGAGTGACAGAGTGGCACCCATCTCAAAAAAATAAAATAAAGAATATTTTTTTAAAAAGGAACCTGAATAGTCAAAGCAATGCTAAGCCAAAAGAGCAAAGCCAGAGACATCACATTACCCAATCTGAAACTATTCTATAAGGCTACAGTACTGAAAATAGCATGGTAGTAATACAAAAACAGACACACAGACCAGTGGAACAGAATAGAGAAGCCAGAAGTAAACATGAACACCTACAACCATCTGACCTTTGACAAAAATCAACAAAAATAAGCAATAAGGGAAAGACTCTCTATTCAATAAATGGTGTTAGGATAACTGGCTAGCCATATATGGAAGAATGAAACTAGACTCCTTCCTCTTACTATATATGAAAATGAACTCCAAATAGATTATTTTAAGCCCTCAAAATATAAAAATTTTAGAGTAAATCCTAGGAAATACCCTTTCCACATATGATTTGGCAAATAATTTATGGTGAAGTCCCCAAAGGCAATTGCAAGAAAACTTAAAATTAACAAGTGAGACCTAATTTTGCACAGCAAAAGAAACTACCAACAGAGTAAACAGCCTACAGAATGGGAGAAACTATTTGAAAACTATACGTCTGACAAAGGTCTAATGTCCAGAATCTAGAAGGAACTTAAACAAATGAACAATTAATAAAGTAATAATACAATTAATAAAGTAATAATCCAATTAAAAACAGGCACAGCACATGAACAGCAAATGAATACATAAAAGCAGCCAACAATAATGAAAATATGCTCAACATAATTAATCATTGAATAAATGCAATTCAAAACCACAGTGAGATATGGCAGACCAATCAGAATGTCTCAAAGGTCAGAAAACAACAGATGTGGGTGAGGTTGTGGAAAAAAAGAAATGCTTATACTCTGTTCATAGGAGTGCAAACTAGTTGAGCAACTATGTAAAGCACTTTGGATATTTCTCAGAGAACTTCAAATAGAACTACCATTTGGCCCAACAATTCCGCTACTGAATATATGAAAACAATTCCTGATTGGCATGGCCTGAAGAACCACCTGTTGATTACTATGCTTATGGACTGGGTGATGGGAACACTAGAATCCCAAACCTCAGTGTCATACATTTTACCCAGTAACAAACCTATAAATGTACACTTTAAGCTATAATAAAAATTGAAAAACGGAGTTTTTGAAAAGATAGAATTGATAGGCAATTAGCTAGAGTAAGAAAGAAAGGAAGAGATAATATCCAAATAATCTCAATCAGAAATGAAAATGAAGACGTTACAAATACAACAGAAATAAAAAAGATTATTTGAGACTACTAACAGTATGAAGATTTCTCAAATACTAAATGTAGATAAACCTACCATTCAATTAAGCAATCTGTTGCTGAGTGTCTATCTAAAGGAAGTCATTATATCAAGAAGCACCTGAAAATGTGTTTATTGCAGCACAACTCCCAATTGCAACGATATGAAATCAACCCAAGTGTTCTATGGTATGTTTGTATATATACATACACAGATGTATACATACATAACACAGAATAGTAATCAGCCACAAAAAAGAATGAAATAATGGCAATGTCTTTTGAAGCAACTTGGATGGAACGGAAGGCCATTAACCTAAGTGTAGTAACTCAGGAATTAAAAAACAAATACCACATATTCTCATTTAAAAATAGAAGCTAAGTTATGGGTATGAAAAGGCCCACAGAATGGTATTATGGACATTGGAGATTCAGAAGTGGGGAGGTAGGGAAGGATGTGAGGGATGAAAAATTACCTACTGAATACACTTTAGATTGTTTGTTGATGGGTATGTAAATCCCAGACTTCACCACTACAGAATTCATTCATGTAATCAAAAATCACTTTACCCCTAGAGCTAATGAAATAAAAAAAAATAAGTTAAAAAGTAAAATAAAATGAAGCATGAAGTGCAGCCAAAGTGTAATGCAGAAGCAAATTGATGTATTTTATGTTTTCTTGATAAGAATACTTAAAAAAAGACCTACTTTCTTAGCAATCTTTTCAGTATACAATACAGTATTGTCACCTATTGGCAATATGCTGTAGATTGGATTCCTAGGGCTTATTCATCTTGCGTAACTAAAACTTTACACCCTTTGACCAGTGCCTTTCTTTTTCACCCTTACCCCAACCCATGCAACCACCGTTCTCTGCTCTCCGCTTCTGTGAGTTTGACTACTTTGGACTCTGCATAATGTGCTTCCAGTCTCACCCACGATTTCACAAGTGGCAAGATTTCCTTCTTTTTAAGCTAAATATATTCTATTGTGTGTAGACACCATATTTATTGATTCATTCATCTGTAATGGACATTTAAATTGCTTCCATTTCTTGGTTATTGTGAATTATGCTACAGCGGAATTATGCTAGAGTGTGAATTATGCTAGAGTGGGTTCCTCTCTGAGACTAATTTTAATTACTTTGGATATATATCAGAAGTGGGATTGCTGAATTGTATAGTAGTTTTATTTTTAATTTTCTGAAGAGCCAAATATAGTCATATGGTCGCACCAATTGAGATTTTCATAAATTGTACAGGAATTCCCTTTTCTTTGCCTCTGCCAACTCTTGCTACCTTTTGTTTTTGATAGCTAGCCTAATATGTGTGAGGTAATATCTCATTCTAGATTTGCTTTGAATTTCTCTGATGATTACTGGTGTTGAGTACCTTTTCATGAACCTGCTGGCCATTTAAATGTCCTCTTTGGAGAAAAGGTTATTCAGTTTATTGTCCATTTTAAATAATTTTATGTGGGTTTTGTTTGTTTACCATTGAGTTGTAAACTTTTTAATATATTTTGAATTTATTTCTTGAAGTTAAATATTCACCTACTCCATGACTCAGACATTACATTCTGAGTTACTAATACAAGAGAAAAAAACAACTAACCACATAAAAATCATACACAAATATTTGTAGCATATTTTTTTTTCGCCACAGCCCTCAAATACCTAGTCTGTAAATAGACGAATGGATAAACAAAGAGCTGTATATCTACAAAAGGAAATACTACTCAGAAATGAGAATGAACAATTTATATAAGTATCATTTAAGAGCTTCTAATTATGCACCATGCATGAAACCAGAAAAAAGTAAACATTTTAGGATTCCAGTCATAAAATTCTAGAAAATGCAAACCAATCTATAGTATAAAAAAATGTAAATCAATGGTTTCCTGGAAGACCACAGAGGGATATTACAAAAGGACATAATAAAAATACACAGGTGAGATATGCTCATTATTACTGTAATGGTTTCATGGGTTTACAAGTGTCAAAATTTACTAAATTAAACACTTTATGCACAATATTGCATGTCAATTATATCTTAATAACACTTTTAAAAATAGTTCAAAATAACAATCTAAATCCTCCATTCCAAAGAAAATCAGATTTGGCAATGTCATATTGATGTCAGCATCTAACTCCCTGCACCTTAGAAGGACTCAGGAGCAGGAAATACAGGTGAACAACGGAGGCCATTTCCACCTGGGTTCAGAGGATTGCTGGCTAGATCGCAAAAGGCACTTTCCTAAACTACAGGATTTCCCCGTCTTCATCCTTCTTTTATTGCCTGTGTAGCAATAGCCTGGGGTAAATAGGCAAGAGAGGCTACAGGAATCTGTAAAACCCTTAGATTGTTTTCTCTGACAATGACTTCAGCGACGCAAGACACCCAGCTTTAGAGGTGCTGAGTTTAGGGTACATACTGATTTTGCAGAGTCACAGTCACCAGATATTAGTGGGGGTATCTTTAGAAGATTTAGAACATTCCACGTTGTCTGCTGCCATCTCTTCCACTTCCTATTATCAACCCAATGTCTCTACACCAATTAGGGATCCTTTAATTCCTGTAGTTTTAAAACTAGTGACACTATGTAGTGACTGATTATAATTTTATGTGGCTTCAGCATCCAATTTCAAATATGTTTAACTTACTTATACCAGAAGCAGGGCTCAGTCACCCTTGAGGCAGTTTCCAATACTCTACCCCACCCAGGTGGCTCCAACAAGTAGGTGAGCAGAGATAAAAATTTTTCCTGCATAGCAAGCTGAGTTCTCTACGTTCCCACCCCTCCCTTAAATAGGCCATTCAGACATTTGCCAGCGCACTTAAAATGACCACATCTCAGTCACAGCATAACTTTCTGGAGCTAGTGACTACTTGCTTTAAGTCCACCAATTAAAAGTCCCCAGGAGAAAGGTTTTTGGATAATGCCCTGAACTCAATGAAGGCATTGGTCCACAAATCCCCTCTTTCCCCTGCTGCCTAAGCTCCCTGACTTCTGTGTGTGTGTGGCCTCCAGGTATGCTGTGTACCCCCTAGGTCTGTAATACTAAATACTCTTAAATTTTCACATTGTGATTGTGTCATTGAATTTGTCCCCTCAGTCTTATCCCTGATCCCCTGAAGGGACCCACTCAAGTAGATTGTATGCTGGTGCTCTTCTGTCATAGCCTCTCAGCTGCTGAGGGCAGTAGTACTAGCAGAGTTGATAATGAAACTCAACGAGTTTCATCCAAAGCACACTAGCTTACTGAATTCTGGGTTTCAGGGCACATTGCTCCTTTTCAGGAGCCGACTAAGAGATTCCCCAACATAACTAGGAATTATGTGGTATTCCCTGTGAACAGAAAGAAAATCCTACTGTCTCCAGAAGCACTGGAATTGTCACAACCGCCCACTTCTCAGATTGACTTGTGAGCCTGCGGAACTCTGGCACCCAAGCAAAACATCAGGGCCACAAACTTCTGCAATCTTTTCCAAAAGGTCGTGGCAGCCATGAAAACTAGTCCAAAGCTCTAGCAAGGGCTATACTGTGCTATCATATTGTCTTCTTTGAGGCACACAAAGTTTGAATCATTACAAAAGTTATTTATCTTTCCAAGCTGGCAGTCTTACTATGCTTGTAAAATACCCCACGGTGAATAAAATTTCAAAGATTAAAGATACTTAAACACAAATGTCTTTATTATTGCACAAATCAATGCAATGTACAGTGGACAGTTCCCAGTTTGGTGATGTGGAAGCTGAAAAGTATCACAAACATCCCCAGACACCAGCAATATTTTTCTCTGCAAACTTCCAGGACAACACAGGTCCTCTGGGCCAAAACTGAGTTAGATTCATGCCTTAAATAGCCAGAGAGAAGGGAAGGAGAACCCCCTAAGTGCTCAGGCTACTCAGGATTTCCTCCAACAAATGGAAGAGCACAAAAGACTGCTTCACTGAGCACGCTGGGGTGGTGACCGATGTATAGCACGTGGATCTGCCAGGTGGGAGAGATGAAATGGCTTCAGCCACAGAAGCTGGCAGTGACATAAATCTGACAAGATCCTTAAGCAGGTGTGAAAGTATATAGCTGCACATGGTTCTCACATACCTCAAACGTATAGGGAATCCGTGAATGTTTGGATATATGAGATTCGCTTCACATAGATGGCTTCTCACAGAGACTTGCCTCCACTGTCATCATATTGACTTTAAAAAAAAAAAAAAGCGCATTCCCTGCATATCTAAGGACTTTCTCCTATATGAACTCAGCAGTGTTAAATGGGTCAGATTTGCAGCAAAAGTATTTCCCATATTCACTGCAAATGGACCCTTCTGTATCGAAAGAGATCAGAACTTTGGCTAAAAACTTTCCCACATTCACTGCATTCCAGTGTGAACTCTTTGGGGTTAGACAAAGTGGGGTTTGAAATTAAACTATTTCCTGCTGGTCACGGTGGCTCACACCCGTAATCCTAGCACTTTGGGAGGCTGAGGTAGTTGGATCACCCTGAGGTCAGGTGTTTGAGACCAGCCTGGCCAACATGGTGAAACCCTGTCTCTACTAAAATATACAAAAATTAGCCTGGTATGGTAGCACATGCCTGTAATCCTAGCTACCTGGGAGGCTGAGGTGGGACAATCGCTTGAACCCAGGAGGTGGAGGTTCCAGTGAGTTGAGATTATGCCACTGCACTCCAGCCTGGACAACAAAGTGAGAGTCTGTCTCAAAAAAAAAGAAACTAAATAATTCCCCACATTCACTGCATCCATATGACCTTGCTTTATTTGGTATGAGCTCTCCTGTTCTGAAAGAGGTCAGAGCTTTGGCAAAATAATTTCCCACATTCACTTCACTCAAGTGACCTTTCTCCACTGTGAACTCTTTTGCGTTAAATGAGGGCAGTTTTCCTCTTTCAGTGTGCTTGTAAGGCTTCACTGTGACCTCTCCAGTGTATAATCAGGTGGAGTTTTTCAGCTAAAGAATTTCTCATTCACTACACTCATCTTCACTACCTTTCTTTCATCTGAATTCGCCGGTGCTGAAAAAGTCTGTATTTCCCACCGAAGGCTTTCCCACATCTGCTACACTCTTCAAGACCTTGTCCAGTGCAGACTTTGTGGTAGAGAAGAATGCATCAGTGAAAAATGTCATGCATTCACCCATTTGTCATGACTCTTATCTACTGTTAAAGGGCTCCCCACCTTTGATGCTGCTATGTGGCTTCTCAGTTTTGGGAGTGGCTTGGTGCTGGTGAAGGGATGCTGGTGACTGGAAAGTCCTACCGAATCTCCCCACAGGTGAAGGGCTTCCCTGACACATGAAATCTGCAGCTTGTTACAAACAAAAAGATCCCAGCCACGCCTCCTTTAATGAACTTCTCTCCATTATCATGTTTCTGGAGCTGGTGAAGGTTTTCACTGAAATAGAAGCTTCTGGAGCCCCCACCCGGATATGATTTCTGCTCAGAGTATGTGGCTTGGAGCTTGACCAGGTGCAAAATGTCTTTCAAGACTGGGACACACATCTCACGCGGGTGACTCTTCTGGGTGGACCTGCTCTGGGCATCTTGACCAGTGACACTCCTGCAGAAAAACTCTGCTCATCCTCTGTTCCACACCAACAACTGGGGCAGACCTCCTCTGAGAGTATCTTGATGTGTCCACTTTGTGAAGAAACCAGGGCTAACCCACAATCACAGCTTTACAGCTACGTGGGACCTGCATGATGCAAGCCCCTAGAACGCTCTAAGTACAAAGTTTTCCAGCATCATATCACCTTACAGGAGCCTCTGAGCTTCCTCCATGAGCTCCCACTCCCCTTAAGTGAATGGCCACATAACCATACTCAGAGGACGCATAACCCTTTGAAGAATCTGTCAGCACTTCTATGTTAATGGTAATCTTCGGCAGGAGGGAAGTTCTGAGAGGCAGATGGCTATGGAGGGGCTCATGGGCTCCCAATTCCCGGGTTCCCTTGCTCAGCTCTGAAACCAGGTGACTTAGAATGACTCTAAACGTTATCTCCGGTTCTCAGTCCTTGCAGCTGACTTTTACCAGTCAGGATTAAATCCCTCTGTGCCTCCTAATATTATCCCCCTTCCAGTCTGTTCCTCTGAGCAGCTTTTGCAAAACTTTAAAAGCTTCATTCAGGCCACATCTTCCATTCACAACTCTATGGCTTCCAGCATTCTGAAACATCCCAGTAGGCCAAGGTAGGCTTGAAATCCTGTTCCCTGCACACACAAGGCCAGCGCCAGATTTCCTGAAGGCTCTTGGCTCAGCGGCACATGCAATCTTCATAACACTCTCCCACTATCCATTTATACTGGACATCAGAAATACGGACAACATCACGGGTGCCTCGTGGTCCCAGACACTGGGGCCTGCGCAGCAGGGACATGAGCAGACACCCTCTCTGGGGCTTTTAGGGTGTGAATTGGAGGCGAAGGCAAGTGAGGACCTGGAGGACGTGATCGTCCTCTGAGCCAGGACCCTCAGCACACCTACCTTCTGGGAGTCTGTGGACAATCTGGGCAGGGACGCAGGCACGAAGGCCCTAACCCAGGGTCAGACCTGCCTTTGTGCAGAGGAGACAATACCTCTCCTCACACACATTTCATCCAGTCACAGCCCCATCTCACCAATGGCAGCAGGCCCAAGACAAACCAAAATGCCTTCCACACAAAGGCCAGAAGTTCCTGCTTTGAGGTCTACTAATTGCATAAATTTAAATAACAGGCTCAGCCATAGAAACCAAATTGCTGAGTCACACAGCTAGAAAATGACAGGGTCACTGTGCTCTAGGATCATGCTAACAGCAACTATACTAAACAGGGGAGATAAATGAGCCCACACATGTTTCACAATGCTGTGAAAAGCATGACATATTTTATTAAAAGAGGGCTGAAAGTAAATGAACAGTGATATTATATTAGTTACAAATGAGTTCGCCTGAGCAGGATCAAAAGCCTCCATCCCCCCAACACTTACATCTGGCATTTCTCCCCATGTTATCCCTCCCTGACTTCCCCACCCCACTGCTGTCCCTCTCTTGGCCTCCCCAACAGACCCCAGTGTGTGATGCTTCCCTCCCTGTGTCCATCTATTCTCATTGTTTCAACATTCGCCTATGAGTGAGAACACGTGGTGTGTGATTTTCTGTTCTTGTGTCAGTTTGCTGAGAATGATGGTTTCCAGATTCATCCATGTCCCTACAAAGGACACTAACTCATCAATTTTTTATGGCTGCATACTATTCCATGGTGTATATGTGCCACATTTTCCTTGTCCAGTCTATCATTGATGAGCACTTGGGTTGCTTCCAGGTCTTTGCTATTGTAAACAGTGCCACTATGAACATACGTGTGCATGTGTCTTTATAGTAGAATGATTTATAATCCCTCAGTTTCTCTTTATATATGTTTTGGTTACAATTATTTAAAATTCAGTGAAGTTGCAATAGAAAAAAAATTGTCTTTTCTCTCTTACCTAAGTGCCTGGGGGTGGTTGGTCATGAGCCAGTGTCTGAGCCCATTCATCTAGGTTGCTGTTTCACCTTCTTCCACTTTAGCTTCCTAGTCCAAGACGGTGGCATTCACATTTCAAACAACAGCATGGAAGAAGAGCTGCAGAACAGAGCAAAAGGTCTACATAGACGCTGGTTTAAAAGGATTCCTGGGAGCTGCCTCACAATATTTCTTACCGAAGTTATAAACTTCACAACTATTTGCAAAAGAATTTATAAAAACAGTCCCTAGAATAGTTAGTGGTGCACCAAGCTAAATTATATTCTACTTCAAAAAGAGGAGGGGGCAATGCATAAGTCAAAAGGGAACACATGATGGGCAACAGTCGTTAAAAACCCCAAATGAATCCCTAAGGATTTAAGAGAACACACTTGAAAATGTCACCATTTCCTCCATCACCACTCTTTCACCTTTTCACTCAAATATTTTGTAGATTTTCAGAGGTAGTTGCATAATGGCACACCACTAATACAATTTAACCAGATGTACACATGACCCTCGAGTGATAAACTCTTGGACAGTAATTTGTCTTTCCTCTTTCCTTAGGATAGCTACTCTACTACTGAACAAAGATAAAGGGAATTGACAGCTTGTGAAAGTCATCTGTAGAGTTCATCACTTAGGGCAATAGCTATGTAAATGGAAGACATCTCGTGGTTTTAAAGTAAATGAATTAAAAGTCAAGTTCAGACCTTCACATTATGAAATACCTGTGCATTTTCATGAAAAATAAATCTCAATTAAAAAGTAAACTTTTCAGTTGATGGCAGGAAAAAGAAACATTTAAATCCAGCAGTGAATCCAAAACAAAAAAAAAAACATTTTGGAAAAAAAGATTGGGGTTAAAATTTTGATAGCACAGAAACTGCAGAATTGTTAGAGTATGGTTCAAAAAGCTCTGTTGACTGCATGAGTGAAACCCATTTAGATTAAAATAGGTTTGCAACTGAAAGCTGGCAAGAATTTTGCAAGAATCTACCATTCTGCAAGCAGCACTGTGCCTTGCACAATTTACCCGTTTTCATCTGAGAAAAAAATAAAAATAAAAAGAATGAAATATACACACAGAAACATCAAGATTTCTTTAATTTTGTCATTCCCATGAATTCCACATTTTAGGTCCACAAATTCCCTTTATTTGGTAATTCCGACATCAAATAGAACCAGCTCTCTTATCTAAAGCATTGTGAAACAAAAAGCTCAAGATATCTTTTTTGCAGATTTCCAGTTTCCCAGATAATTATTTATTCAATCAATGAAAATCATTTATGTGGTGCCTGCTTCCCTTTGATCATCATGTTAGAAGTTGGTCTGGTTGTAAACATGCAGAAGGAATCGTCTCTTCTAGAATCTCAGAAGCTGGCCAGGGGAGACATATGAAAACATTATTTTAAAAAGGTAAGTAATATGTTTAAAGAGCAAGTTTAATACCAAGAATGGAAGGTGGGAAGAAATTTCATAGTAAATTATGAAAAGCTGTGCAGAAGAGGTAACACTTGGGTATGTTTAAAAAAGATTAGTAGAAATTCTTCAGCTGAATGCACATGAAAAGAATCTTTGCAAAGGGAACAACATGAAAAAGAGAAACATCTTTAGGAGGCATGATTCATTGTAATGCATTAAATAATTTTTCATTAATATAAATAAATCAGTATAGTGTTGTGTTTCAAAGCTCTTGCTGGAGCTTTGACTCTGACTTATGTTAATGCTGTGACTTTAACAACAAGTAATTTTAGGGTCTCTAGAGATCAGAGATTCTTCATATATGTAAAGAGAGGTGAAAATATGGCCTAATTTATAATAAATTGTGAAAATAAGATATTGCAATTTAGTGTTATCCATTGTATTTTTTTCCATTGCATATATTTTATTTGAGGTTCTTAAACTTAGCACCTCTGATATTTATATGAAATATTGATGTTTATGCCTTCACCCTGCTTTGTCTTTGTTTTGCAATGGTATTCTCTTATTCATAAGAATCTGTTTAATTTGGCCCTTGCATTTAAATGAGACTTGGTGGCTTTTTCTTTGGGTGACATTGTTCTTCATAACCTTGCCTATCTGAAGTAAGTTTTCTTTACATATTCTGACATTGTTTGGCTGCCCATATAATTGTTTGGTTCTTTTGAACAGATGGTTTAGATGTAAAACATGTAGAAGTTGCTACAAAGGCTATGGAAATTTGCTTGCTACTGTGGTCACCTGGAAATATAATATGGATACAATACATTGAGAATCCCACTGCTTTGTGCAATGCCTCTTAATATTGAAATCTGGATTCTCAGATTCTTCTTTTTTTTTAATTGTACTTTAGGTTCTGGAGTAAGTGTGCAGATCACGCAGGATTGTTGCATAGGTAATGTGGCTTGCTGCCTCCATCCCCCCGACACTTACATCTGGCATTTCTCCCCATGTTATCCCTCCCTGACTTCCCCACCCCACTGCTGTCCCTCTCTTGGCCTCCCTAACAGACCCCAGTGTGTGATGCTCCCCTCCCTGTGTCCATCTATTCTCATTGTTTCAACATTCGCCTATGAGTGAGAACACGTGGTGTGTGATTTTCTATTCTTGTGTCAGTTTGCTGAGAATGATGGTTTCCAGATTCATCCATGTCCCTACAAAGGACACTAACTCATCAATTTTTTATGTCTGCATAGTATTCCATGGTGTATATGTGCCACATTTTCCTTGTCCAGTCTATCATTGATGGGCATTTGGGTTGGTTCCAGGTCTTTGCTATTGTAAACAGTGCCACTATGAACATACGTGTGCATGTGTCTTTATAGTAGAATGATTTATAATCCCTCAGTTTCTCTTTATATATGTTTTGGTTACAATTATTTTAAATTCAGTGAATTTGCAATAGAAAATAAAGACAATTTTAGGTGAATTTCTAAAAGTTTTATCTCCATGTGTTTTGGTGTTTAATTCTAATATTGGAGAACAAGTTATTTTATATAAAAGCATTATAGATAATTGGGTATTAGTCTTTTATGCACATTTTTAAAGACACAAAGGCACATGAGATTATAATAAAGTAGTTTAATATAGCCTTCTAGAATCCCTATCCTAGTGACAAACCCCACAGGAAGCACATTTTGGCTTGATTTTATGTCTCCTTGCAGCCACCTTTTTTATTCCTAATAATATACTTTGTCATTTTTTTCTTATGCATTTTAGATAATATTTGCTGACTCCTTAAAGAAAATATGAATAATTAACCTAACCCATTTTCATTAACTCTTGTTTCTTTTCTTCCATGTTTGATTCTGTATTAACCTATTTATATCTCCTGTTGGTTACTTTTCTGACCTAATATATACATGCAATTATCAAACAGTTCTATCAATGCCTAGTTTAACACAGTAGCATCATGCTTAGTATGGAAACAAATAATAATTAGTTTGTTCATACTTTATTTTTCTTCCATGAATATTGCCTTTACAATGCAACCAGTTGTCCTTAATAGAGTCCTATAAGAAGCTTGGAATGAAACAATATTTAAGTTTCTCTTCATAGTGACAATATTTTTCTCTATAACAATTTTACTCCAGCTTCTTTTCACTGAGTGTTTTTGTTCCATGAACTACAAAATCTCAAAATTACAGTGATGCAGTCCTCTTCTCTTGCTATTAAAAATATCTGCCCACTTTTTCCTCTGAGCTAAGTTACGTGTTTCCAATTATCATCACTACAGGGTTCTAGCTCCAGATTTAGAGACACTGTTTTCTTCTAGTTAGTCTGTACAAGAGTGTGATGGCTTTTCTCCTTTCAACAGAATGCTAGACCCTTGATTTTAACTTAAGAAGCTCTTTATAAAGGTCCAAATATAATGGAGGTAAATTTATACAGGCAGTAACACAGAGCCCTATCCCTGGTCTCCCACAGAATCTGGCACCAGACTGCCTCTTGACTTTCTTTACATCTGTCCAAAAATAGGAAATGAATTCTCATTTCCATATAACAAGTCCAGAAGGAAATTTTCTTTTCTTACTATATATATATATATATATATATATTTATATATGTATGTGTGTGTGTAACATACATATACATATATATATATATAAATAAAGACTCATCTTACTTTCACTTTTTAAACAATCACATTGGAAAAATTATATGAGACAAATATTTGATTGCATATATTGGACACCAGACAAGTCAAGACATTGGTCACTGAAAGAAGGAAGAAAAGATTAAGATAAGCCCTTCAATTGCCATAAATTGGAGAGAATTTACAGAGTACAGTGCAGAAAGCCTGAAAGTGTCTCTGATTTGAGGAGACAGAGTAGAAAAGTTGGACAGTTCAAAGCTGCTAGAAGTCACAGAGCCAAGAACTAAAGAAGCAAGAGTTGCTCAGAGAGCTCTGAAGAGGTGAACAGTTATTTTCAAGTCTTTAGTTGAGTACTAATTACTGCAAGGGTCTGAGCAAACTATTAAGTAAAGGAGGGAAAACACCAAAATGGAACAAGCTGAACAATTCAAGAAGATTATGTAGGATGTAGAATAGCTCATATTCCCACTAGCCAGGGTAGAAAAACCTTGTAATAGACAAGGCACTGGGGATTCAGAAGAGTACTGCCTCGGTAGTGAGGCAGAAAGAGTCCTAGACTCAAGACCTATCTAATAAAGCATGTGAATAATAAACTGTTTCCAAAAGTAATTTGATAGTATTCCAAAATGAAAAACAAACATATTTAAAGAAATACAAATGTTTTAGTCATCAAAATTGAAAAATTCACTGTCTACTCAAGAATTATAAGTCCTACAAATAAGAAGGAAACTACAAACAAAAATTAATTACTAGGAGCAAAAATTATATAGATTATAGAGTTAGTAGACCAGGGCACTAAAACAGTATTGTATGCATTGGCAAAATGCAAAAAATACATTATGTCTGTGGATATAATGCATTCTCAAAAAGAAAAAAAGTAGAGGCAAGCAGGAACATGTTCAGAAGATATGTGAAAGATATAAAAAGAACAAAATCTAACTTTTACAGATAAAATAAGCAACGTCTGAGATTTTAAAAATTTACTGAATCTTGTTAAAGGCCTATTAGACCACGTGTGGTAGTTCATGACGATACCAGCACATTGGGAGGCTGATCAGGAGGATGGCTTGAGGGCAGGAATTTGAGACTCCTCTAGGTAACACAGTAAGACCTGCTTCTACAGAAAATGAAAAATAAAATATAAAGAATAAAAGTATATTAGACACTACAGAATAAGATATACTTAAAATTAAATACATGTGAATAGAAATTAATAGAATATATCTAAAATAAACCACAGGGAGAATAAAACACATACTTTTTCCGTGGGCTACAGGACAGCTTAGAGTGACGAAATAAAAATTACTGAAGTACTCAAAAGAGTAAGGGAGAGAGAAGTGCAGGCAAATATTTGAAGAAACAATGGCCAAAAGTATTAACAGTTTCATAAAAATAGGAGCTCATAGATGCAAGAATCTCAGCAAACCATAAGTACAAAAAAACATGAAAAGAACTACAGCATGACGTATTGTACTTAAAGTTTTATAAATAAATGATAAAAAAAATTAAGAGCAACCAGAAGAAAGAAGATAATAGTAAGAATGATAGCAAGCTTTTCATCAGACACATTTCAAGCCAGAAGGTGATGAAGTAATATGTTTAAAATACTGAAAGAAAAATCTGAAATCCTAGAATGCTATAATGAGTGAATATATCTTTACAGATTCAAGAGGGAAAAAAAGACTTTTGCAGATACACAAAAGCTGGGAAAATTCATCAACAGATCTGCACTACTAAAAATGTTAAAAGAAGTTCTTTAGGCATAAGAAAAATAACACATATATCTACATCTACACAAAGAAATGAAGAACACAAAATATGTAGATACATGTATTTTTAAAAAATTATAAATCTTTAAAAATATGATTATCATAATTTATTATAAACTCTACTATCTGCTATTTTTTAAATGATATACCAAGTAATGCAAACAGCAGATAAAATGGAATAATGCAAAAACACTCAATTCGTAAAAAGTCAGAAAAAGAAGTAAAATAGAATAGAACAAACATCAAACGAGAAAAATAGATAAATATTAATATGTCATTATTTAAACCATCACAATAAATTTAAGTGGTCTAAATATCTCAATGAAAAAGACAAATGCAATCTTAACAAGAAAAAAAGCCCATTTTAAATTAAGGAGAAAGATAGATTCAAAGTAAAAGGATGGAAAAAGATATGCAATGATATCAAAGAGATAAAATCCTATAACACTATAAGAGTAGTCAGGTGGCTATGTTAATATTACACAAAGTAGATGTCAGAACAAAGCATATTATTAGGGAAAGGAGCATTCATTTTATAACGATAAAGGGATAAATTCATCAAGACAACATTTATCATAAGTGTTTATATATCTAATAAGAAACTCTCAAAACACAAGGTGAAAAACTAATAAAAGTACAAGAAGAAATGACAAATCCAAAGTTACAGTCAGAAATTTTCATATTAGTTGCTCACAACAAGTAGACAGAAAATTAGTAAGGATATAGAAAATGTGAACATCACTAACACTTAGAGAACATTTCACCCAACAATAACAGAATACACATTATTTCCATATTCACAGAAAACATTTACCAAGATAGATCATATTCTGAGTTCTAAAATAAGTCTCAATAAATTTAAAAGATTAAAAATATACAAAGTGCACTGTCTAATCATAGAGGAATTAAATTAGAAATAAATAATTGAATGGTATCTGGAAAATACTCAATATTTGAAATTAAAAGAAACTTCTAAATAACACGAGGGCCAATGAAAAAATCAAGTGGGAAATCAGAAGTATTTTGACCTGAATGAAAAATGAAAGCATAGCATATCAAAATTTGTGAGATGCAGCTAAAGCAATGATTACAACTAATTTTATATTACTGAAGAATTATATTAGCAAAGAAGAAAGGTTGCAAATTGATTATCTAGGTTCTACCTTCAGAACTTAGAAAAAGAAGAGAAATCAAACCAAAAGGCAAACGAAAATTAAGTATAAGGCAAAATGTAATCAAAATAAGAACAACAACAACAAAAATAACATAGACTACAAAGAAATATTTTAAGTCATGGTAAACAAACAGAGATTATTTGAAAAGATCAATAAAATTGATTACCAGATTGTTCAGGGAGAAAAAGAGAATGCATAAAGTATCAATATAAGAAATGAGAGAGGGTATATTTCTTCAATTCCAGCAGATATGAAAAGGATGGTAAGTGAATTACAAACAACTTATTCCCAGTGAGTTTGAAAATGTAGATTAAATAGACAAATTATTTTAAAAACATCAATGGTCCTTTGAAGAGAAATAGGTACATTTAATAAACTCATATATTTTTTAAGGAAATTGAATCTGTAGCTCTAAAATGCACAAAAAAAACTGCAGGCTAAGATGAATTTATTGATGAATTCTACAAAGCTGTTGGGGAAAAATAATACCAATTCTAAATACATGGTTCCAGAATACTGAAGAGGAGGATATAGTTTCCGCTCATTCTTATGAGGCCAACATCACCTGAATATCTAAGTCAAAAATGTCAATTTTAAGAAAACAAAACAAAAATTAATATCTTTTATACAGAAAGAGGTGGAGATTGCAGTGAGCCAACGTATCACACCACTACACTCCAACTTGGACTGTGGAGTGAGACTCCATCTCAAAAAAAAAAAAAAAAAATAGAAAATACTAGAACAAACAAATGAGTTCAGTGAGTTTAGGATATAAACATTTAAAAAAAAGAATTTTTCAAACCCCCAGCAAAATCATTTTAGAAGGGACATACCTTAAGGTAATAAAAGCCATCTATGGCAAACCCACAGCCAACATTATACTGAATGGAGAAAAGTTGAAAGCATTCCCCCTAAGAAATGGAACAAGAAAAGAATGCCCACTTTCGTCACTTCTATTCAACACATCACTGGAATTCTTAGCCAGAGTAATTATACAAAAGAAAGAGCATCCAAATCAGAGGAAGTCAAAATGTCACTGCCTGCCAGTATAATTGTATACCTAGAGCACCCTAAAGATTCATCCAAAAATATCCTAGATCTGATAAATGAATTCAGTAAAGTTTCAAGATACAAACTCAATGTATACACATCAGTAGCACTGGTATACACCAACAGTGACCAAATTGAGAATCAAATACTCAACCCCTTTTAAAATGGCTGAAATAATAAAAATACAATAAAATACTCAGAAATATACCTAACCAAAGAGGTGGAAGATCTCTACAAGGAAAACTGCAAAACACTTCTGAAAAAAATCATAGACACACAAATAGAGACACATCCCATGCTCATGGATTAGTAGAACCAGTATTGTGAAAACTACCATACTTTCAAAAGCAATCTACAAATTCAATGCAATTCCCATAATCATACAATCATTTTTCACAAAACTAGAAAAAAAATCTTAAAAGTCACATAGAACCAAAAAAGAACTCACATCACCAAAGCAAGACAAAATTAAAAAAAAAAAAAAAAAAAAAAAAAAAAAAAAAAAAAAAAAAAAAAAAAAAAAAAAGACAAATCTGGAGGCATTACATTACCAGACTTCAGACTATATTACAAGACTATAGTTACCAAAACAGCATGATAGTGGTATAAATACAGGCACATATACCAGTGGAACAGAATAGAGAACCCAGAAATAAACCCAAATACTTACAGCCAACTGATCTTTGACAAAGCAAACAAAAACATAAAATGGGAAAATAATGCCCTATTCAACAAATGGTGCTGGGATAATTGGAAAGCCACATGTAGAAGCATGAAACTGGATTCTCATCTCTCATTTTTATACAAAAATCCACTCAAGATGGATCAGAGAATTATATCTAAAACCTGAAACCATAAAAATCCGAGAAGAAAACATCAGAAAACACTTCTAGACATTGGCTTAGGGAAAGACTTCATGACCAAGAACTCAAAAGTAAATACAACAAAAACAAAGACAAATAGATGGGACTTGATTAAACTAAAAAGTTTCTGCACTGCAAAAGAAATAATCATTAGAGCAAACACACAACCCACAGAGTGGGAGAAAATCTTCCCAAACTATGCATCAGACAAAAAACTAATACCCAGAATATACAAGGAAGTCAAGCAAGTCAGCAAGAATAAAATAAATAAACCTATCAAAAAGTGGAATGGGGTCTAAGAACACGAATAGACAGTTCTCAACAGAAGATACAGAAATGGCCAACAAACATATGTAAAAATGCTCAACATCACTAATTATCAGGGAAATGCAAATCAACACCACAATGTGATGCCACCTTACTCCTGCCCAAATGACCATAATTTAAAAATCAAAAAATAATAAGCTCTCAATAGATTGGATGATGCACACCCCACGTTGGTGAGGGATATCTTCTTTACTCAGTCTACTGATTCAAATGCTAATCTCTTCCAAAACACCTCACAGACATACCCAGAAACAATGTTTTACAAGCTTTCTGGCACCCCTTATCCCAGTCAAGTTAATACATAAACTTCGCAATCACATTCAGACAAAAGTTTGTATGCAAATTCTCATAGAAGCTTTACTTGTAATAGCCAATAATGGAAAAAACTAAAATATCCATAAATGGATAAATAGCTAAACCAATTGCTCTATATCCATACAATGGAATACTCCTAAGCAACAGAAAAGTATGAAGTATTTTATTGATACATACTGGAAAATAGTTGAATCTCAAAATTTATACTGAATGAAAGAAGTTAGACAAAACAGAGGACATATTACATTCATATAAACTAAAATATGTAATGCATTAAGAAAGATGGCACACATCAGAGGCTGTCTGTGGGCAGTGATGGCAGACTAAGAAGTTAAAGTTAAATTACAAAGGACATAATGAAACTTGCAGAAATTTTGGATATGTTTATTTTCTTCATTTTGGTGATATTTTCATAAGTACAAATGTATATATATAAACTGATCAACTTCTACCCTTTAAATAGGTGGAGTTAATTGTATGGCAATTAAACTTCAATAAAGCTTATTGAAAAAACACTATATGTGACTATATAGAATATTTTCTGTTTCAATTATCTTAAGCTCCAGAGATAAAAGTTTTTCCCTGCCTGAAGTCCAGAGCCCTCCTCCCTATGGCCCCATTTTATATCCTAGAATGACTAATGGCAGAAATTTGATTTGCTTCAAGGAAAGCTTTGCCCTCACCTAGAGAATTGTGCTCTGTTCCTTTGTCCCTCAAAAGAAAATCAAACAATAATTTAACATCAGAATATTTTCAAATATCTTGGTTATTCATTTTTAAGATCCCATGTGAGGCATCAAAAAGACCAGAATAGTCTGGACTCAGTAGAATACTTTTCTATCTCTCTTCTTCCATTCAAAGTTTTCAAAAAGTTTAGGTTATTTTCTTAACTACAGTGACCTACTTACAAATATAATGTAAATCCACAAATAGAATGTCAAGTCACCTAAATTTTTACTATCTGCTTCAGCATTTCAATTTAATTTTTTATGACATAATTGTCTCAAATTTTGAAATTTTATAAACATAATGTTGCTACTACATTTTATATATATTTCATTCAAAATATTTCAATGTTTTTTGCTAAACTACAAGAAATTTTCTTAAAGTATCAGCTTATGTGAGAAATCATCTTGTTGGGTGTTCCTAAGATATTTGTTTATGGGTAATTGCTGCAGGACATTTGTTTTCCTTTGCCACCAAGATCCAGCCATGTTCTGATTGGAAGAATACTCCACCGTGGAAAGGAGGAGTAGGTAAGTTCTCTCCCCACATCTTGCAGGGTAAAATGCAATCAATTTACACACCCTTGGCTACTGACATCTTCCTGCTTAGAACTTTTAGTCTTTGGTTTAACATAAATTCATGGCAAATATTACCAGCAGCTTCAATACTCTGCCATGACAAAGGAGGTCATCTATTATGTATTAATAATTATGTGTTTTATATCTTCTTCCTCTGTATCCTCACATAAACTATAACTCAGCTTCAGTTAGTTCCAATGAGTTTCTGTTACATGCAATTAAGAATCCTAAATGTCCTGTAATTGCTAAAAAAGGAAAAAAAAAATCCTAAATGATACATAAATGCACATGTTCATAGTATTAGTTTGTTTTCACACTGCTATAAAGGCACACCCAAGACTGAGTAATGTATAAAGAAAAGAGGTGTAATTGACTCACAGTTCCACAGGGTTGGGCTGGGGCAGGGGGGTGCAGAGGGGCCTCAGGAATCTTACAATCACCGCAGTAGGGGAAGACGCACATCTTACATGACAGCAGGTAAGGAAGAGTGGTAAGCAAACCATCAGATCTCATGAAAACTCACTCATTATCATTAGGACATCATAGGGGAAACCACCCACATGATCCAACCACCTCCCACTCGGTCTCTCCCTTGACAAGTGGAAATTGCAATTCAAGATGAGATTTGGGTGAAGACACAAAGCCAAACCGTATCATTTATACACATGTTTGTATATCAATGCCAATAATACATTTCCTGCTGAGTCCTGGTAAGACACTACTGTGTATTTTCAGTAATCTGTGGTATTGGAAAGAGAAGTGAACTGGAAGTCAAGCAACTTTGAACTCCTGTGTTTGTAGCTAAAGAGCTTTGCAACCAAACCCTGGAGTTCATATCTAAGCTCCTTCATTCTGTATGATATAGAGCAAGTTACTTATCGTCTCTTAGTTTCAGTTTCTGCATCCATAAAGAGGAAATAATTATATAATTCCCCCCTTGTAGAGTTAAGTGAGGAAAACATAATTAATCCACATAGAACACTTAGCAGAGAGTCTGGTACGTAATGAGCACTTCGTAAATGTTGGTTTATTTCTATTGTTATTATTACTTTTGTTATTGCTCTTTTACTGTGTACTCTGATGGCCCATGTTTCATTGCCAACTCCAAATGAATAGTTTTGTGACTTGAAGGAAACAGCATATGCTCTTTAATTTTAGGTTCTGTTATCTATACAATAGGGATAATAATATGATTATTAAAGAGTAATAAGATAATGAAGGCAGAGTACACAGTGTCTGGTAGCACACTGCAAATATTAGCTATTATTTTAACTAATATTGCATCATTGCATGTTTCTGGACTTTGCATTCCTCCTTGACATAATGAGGTTATTGAAACTAAATTAAGTTGTCTGCTATTGCAGGTTTAAAGTAATTCTATGTGTTCTCCTAACTAATCATTGAGATAAATTCAAACAAAATCCTAGACCCTCTAGAGCCCTGCTTCTTATAGTGAAGTCAAAGACCTCTTGAATCAGAAACACAAAAGATGCTTATTAAAATGCAGATCCCTGGGTCTCACTCTAGATTGATCAAATTGGGATTTTCATGGTGTAGTTTGGGAATCTAAATTTTAAAATAAACTCCCTAGGTACAATTTATATGCATTAAAGTTTAAGAACTGATCTAGGCTGTATCAATGGAAAATTTTATAAATAAAACTTTTCACATCATTAACCAAGAATAAGTGAATTTAAACCTATTTAGAAATACACACACTCAGACACACTAATATAATGTGTTATGTGTGTGTGTGTATCCCTGCAAAGCTGTAACTCACACTGTAGTCATTATGTAAGTAAAGTAAGAGGAGAAGACTTGAATTGAATCTGAGTAATGATAAGTGATTTTAGATTAACTGCATAGAAATAACATACATATTTGCTGGCAGGAATAGATGTCAGACAGATCTGAGCTGATTTCTTCTAATAAAATGTATATTTCTGGGAATATCTGGATGCAGCTTGACTTTTGGCTTACTCAATCTCACATATTATGTTTTCACCAAGTGCTTGCATCTGTACACAGGCAGGTTTTAAACAAGTTTCCAGAGCAATCAGGAGAGTTTGAGGTATGCTAAAACCCTCTAGCAAGTGTATTTTATTATGGTGGTCGGGACTTCATTCTGCTTAGAAGTACCAAACATATCTGTGGCGGACAACTTGGTGGTCATTTGCCTCAAAATCTATTGACACATATCCTTTTGCTTGGCTTGTTAGTGATTCAATAAGAATAATTGAGAAAGCATGAAATTTCTACTTACTATCAAACTGTATTTTCTTGAGTTAATGAAAGAAATTATGAAGTTGTATATTCTCCATATGAGTTTTTCTTTGTTGCCAATCAGACCATATCTTTTATCAACAGGATGTTAAAATGTCTATTTGACTAAATTTTTTTTTTTGCAGTTATTGGTTGGCTTAATTCAATCTAATTGAAGCCGAGGTTTCTCTTCTTTACTCATATCAAAATGCAAGGTATCGCTCACTGTATCTGTCAGTTTTGAACACATATTGAGTGCCAGGAACTTTGTTATGTACTTTTTTTATATAACCAAACTTAATCCTTATAAAAAGTTTATTATTCCATGACTTTTTTTATAAGAAAAAGATAAAAGATAGGAAAAAGAGAGAAAAATAAAAACACATCTAGCACAGTGTAACAAGACGTTCAAAGTTTTGCGTATAGTAATTGGTATACTTGGAGATTAAGCCCAAGTCTGACACCAAATATTTGGGCTCATTTCACTATTACATGACACCTCATGGTGCCAGGTTTTAGAGAACTGTCAGTACAGAAAATTATACTTTAAAAAATAAAGCCTCTTGTCCTGATTTCCATCATGAAATCTTTGCCCATTCCTATGTATGGAATGGTATTGCTTAGATTGTCTTCCAGGGCTTTTACAGTTTTGGGTTTTGCATTTAAGTCTTTAATCCATCAGAAGTTAATTTTTGTATATGATCTAAGGAAGGAGTCCAGTTTCAATCTTTTGCATATGGCTAGCCAGTTATTCCGACACCATTTATTAAATATGGAATTCTTTCCCCACTGCTTGTTTCTGTCAAGTTTGTCACAGATCAGATAGTTGTAGGTGTGCAGTCTTATTTCTAGCTTCTCTATTCCATTCCATTGGTCTATGTGTTTGTTCTTGTAACAGTACCATGCAGTTTTGGTTTCTGTAACCCTGTAGTATAGTTTGAAGCTGGGTACCATTATGCCTTTGTTCTTTTTGCTTAGGATTGACTTGGCTATTTGGGCTCTTTTTTTTGTTTCATATGAATCTTTGGAAAGCTTTTCTAGTTCTGTAAAGAATTTAAATGGTAGTTTAATGGGAATCACAATGAATCTGTAAATCACTTTGGGCAGCAAGGCCATTTTAATAATATTGATTCTTCCTATCCATGTACATGCAATGTTTCTCCTTTTGTCTGTGTCATCTCTGATTTCTTTGAGGACTGGTTTCTAGTTCTAATTGTAGATGTCTTTCACCTCCCTAGTCAGCAATGTTCCTAGGTATTTTATTCTTTTTGTTGTAATTATGAATGGGAGTTTGTTCATGATCTGGCTCTCAGCTTGACTGTATAGGTGGATAAGAATGCCAGCGATTTTTGCACAACGATTTTGTTTCTTCAGACTTTGCTGAAGTTGCTTGACACATCTCAAAAGAGGACATACATATGGCCAACAATCACAGGGAAAAAACCTCAGCATCACTGATGTTACGGAAATGCAGATCAAAACCTCAATAAGATACCATCTCACACCAGTCAGAATAATTATTATTAAAAAGTCAAAAAATAACAGATATGGCAAAGTTGTGGAGAAAAAGAAATGCTTTTTACACTGTTAGTGGCTGTGTAAAAGACATTGTGGAAGACAGTATGGAAATTCCTCAAAGACCTAAAAGCAAAAGTACCATTCAACTCAGCAATCCCATTACTGGATATATATACCCAACGGCACATAAATTTTTCTCTTATAAAGATACATAAACATGTATATTCATTGCATCACTATTCACAGTAGCATAGTCGTGGAATCAACCTAAATGTCCTTCAATGGTAGACTAGATAAAGACAATGTGGTTCATATACACTATGGAATACTACACAGCCATAAAAAAGAATGAGATCATGTCCTTTTTAGGGTCATGGATGAAGTTGAACACCATTATACCTAGGAAACTAACACAGGAACAGAAAAGCAAATACCACATGTTGTCACTTATAAGTGACAGCTAAGATGATGAGAACACATGGACACATAGAGGTGAGCAACACATACAGGAGGTTATCAAAAGGTGTAGGGTAGGCAGAGGGAGAGGATCACGAAAAATAACTAATGGGTAATATGCTTAATACCTGGATACTGAAATAATTGATACAACAAACCCCCATGACGCACATTTGCCTATGTAACAAACCTGCACATGTACCCCAAACATAAAAGTATACAAAATGAAGCCTGCCTTTAATTACATTTGCAGAAAATGCTTTTTTAAGCCTAAACAAATACTAGTCCTACACTCTGTATCTCTGTATGTGACTGGATATTGAAGAAAAATGGAGAGATTAATCTTCGGCAAGGCAATAAATACAACATCAGAAACTGTAATCAAGGTGAACTCAGCAGATAGAGAGGGCTCTTAGAGGCCTACCTGTATGATATCTAAGCCTAGGCCGAAAGTCCTTTCCTCATTTGTGTTTAGAAAAAAGCTATTAGATAGATGGGTGCAACTCAACCTGTCTTTAGACTTCTGATCATGGCAATGAAAAGAAAAAGCTAAAAATAAACTCATTGTTTACTTGTCAAGGAAGTATTACAAGTGTTTACGAGTATTTTCATATTTTGTTTAAAACATAATAATATTGGGGTTCAGGATTTCAGGGTGCCCTCAGCTCCCCTGAGAGGATGTTTCTCCAGGTTCTTGGTCTCCTGTCCTCTCAAGAATGAGAGAGGGGACCACGGCACAGTGCACAGTAAGTGCCGCACTCAAAAGTGTTTGTAGAAAGTGATTTATTTAAAGAGAGAGAGAAACAGGAGGAGAGAGAAAGAAACAGCTGACTCTCACACTAGTGATGGAATCCAGAAAGATGGACTCCAGGAGAGGAAAGCAGCTTCCACATTGAGTGGAAGGGAATAAAGAGAGATGGAGTTTAGGATGGGAAGACAGGCTTCCACGAGAGAGTGTGGAAGGGGACTCCAGAGGGAAAATCCAGGAGACAGAGAGACAGCTTCCACAAAAGGACTGCTCAGGGAAGGGGACCCGAACATGGAGTCCAAAGGGGTGTGGAAGAAGGGGACTTTTAACCTTGAAGGAACCCTCACCTTCTCCAAGATCCTGGGTCAATGAAAGTAGTTCCTTAGAACTTTCGCTGGAGTGGTTGACTCTTAGTTTCTTCCCACACCGTGAAATTCAAACATAAACCATTAAATCTTGCAGATGGAGAGAGATAGGAGGGGTGCATGGCGTTGGGAAATTCTTGTCCTTAAAACTACGCCCCCTAATGGACCGGGAAAGAGAACACATTCCCTCAATACTACCTTAGGTGTTTCTAGCACTGTAAAGAAAGATTACACATAGATAGTAACCTTGAAAATTTATTTGCCATCTTCATTTTTTTTTTTTGAGACGGAGTTTCACTCTTGTTACCCAGGCTGGAGTGCAATGGCGCGATCTCGGTTCACCGCAACCTCTGCCTCCTGGGTTCAAGCAATTCTCCTGCCTCAGCCTCCCGAGTAGCTGGGACTACAGGCACGTGCCACCGTGCCCAGCTAATTTTTGTATTTTTAGTAGAGACGGGGTTTCACCATGTTGACCAGGATGGTCTCGATCTCTTGACCTCGTGATCCACCCGCCTCGGCCTCCCAAAGTGCTAGGATTACAGGAATGAGCCACCGTGCCTGGCCTGCCATCTTCATTTCTTAAAGTTCCCAAAATTCCTATTTATAACTTCTAAAAGGGCTTATTAAATCTAGGTTTCATCAGTTACTGTCTATGATGTTAGGACAGGTATTAAATGTCTCAATATTTTGATTTTCTTAGCTGTAACATGGAAATAAGAATGTTTAATTCAACAGATAGCTCTATAGAATAAACAAGTTGAAGTATGTAAAATGATTATAAAAATATTTGGGACATAAGAAGACTTGAAGTATGTATATATATGTATATATATATTTGAGACAGAGTCTCGCTCTGTTGCCCAGGCTGGGGTGCAGTGGCAGACCTCCGCTCACCACAACCTCTGTCTCCTGAGTTCCAGCCATTTTCCTGCCTCAGCCTCCGGAGTAGCTAGGATTACAGGTACATACCACCACCCTGGTTAATTTTTTTTTTTTTTTTTTTTTTTCTTAGTAGAGACAGGATTTCACCATGTTGGCCAGGCTGGTCTCTAACTCCTGACTTCAAGTGTTATAGGCATGAGCCACTGCGCCAGGCTGAGAAGACTTGATATATAATGAGAATAGTAGGACTGATACAATAACATTGATAATATTATTATTGTCATTGCTATTGCTACCTCAAATGGAAGATGGCCATGAGTATACTGCCTGTGTACTCCTGAAATAGTGTGTGAAGGAATTAAGTGAGAAAATGTCTTCCAAACAATGAGAGAATTCTAGAATCAATTTCTGAGTTATTGACTAATTCCTGAACATAAAGCAAATGAGGTAGCCCTGAGGCATTTGTCTTGGTGAGTGTTAGATTCACATTCAAATTGAAACCTGGATATGAATGATGAGTGGCCATACTAGGAGGCATACTACAAAGTTCTACACAACGGTAATTGCCCATAGTATTATTTATTATCAGTTGTCAAATCCTTGCAAACTAATATTCTTGAATATATTAATTATTAAAGGGACTCCCCCAAGTTGAGAAATTTGGCGCTTTTCAGAAGTCAAGTATAAACGACAATCCAGGCTGGGCCCAATAGCTCATGCCTGTAATCCCCGCACTTTGCGAGGCTGAAATGGGCAGATCACCTGAGGTCAGGAGTTTGACATCAGCTTGGCCCACATGGCGAAACCCTGTCTCTACTACAAATACAAAAAATTAGCTGGGTGTGGTGGCACACACCTGTAATCCCAGCTACTTGGGAGGTTGAGGCAGGAGAATCACTTGACCTGGTAAGGCAGAGGTTGTAGTGAGTCAAGATCATGTCACTGCATTCCAGTCTGGGCAACAGAGCAAGACTCCATCTCAAAAAAAAAAATATATATATATATATATATATGTATATATATATATACACACACATATATATATATACACATATATATATATACACACACACATATATATATACACACATATATATATATACATATATATATATATATATATATATATATATATATATATATATATATCTCCCCAAGATAAATGACAATCCATGAAAAATACGTTAGGAAAGGACTTGAATAAACAATTATTATCCTCCACCATCCAGCACAGGTCAGAAGTTGGTGTTTTCTGGAATTAAAATATATCTCATTTGTTTGTCATTTAATGAATAAGTGGTAGGAGGAAAAATAGAAATCCTCAGTTACTTTAGAAATGAGATCATTTTCAAAATCTTTAATTAAGAGTAAAAATGTCTAAATAATCTCAATAGTTTAGATGAATGTGAGATTCTTGCACCTATGTTATTAAGGAACAAATTACAGTGAGCTTCTTCATGTACCTATTTCTCCTTTACTGTTTTATGAATATGATACTAGTATTTAAGTGTAATAGCTACTTTATTAGAGTGATGGCTTTTTAAAAAAGTAACCTACTTTTTAGCAAATTTTGCAGGCTCTTTTAAAGATCTAACTATGCTCTATTAAATAGCTTTAAGAAATAAACGTTGTTCTCTAGCCTGCTGAGTAAATATGAATTTCACAGTTAAATACATAAAATAATGATTACATCCAACGGTCATGAGGGACATGTTTTTAGAAGTATACTAATTAAACTACATCCTTCAGACAACATGTTTCTATACTTACTGGCAATGAACCATATCTGATTGGTCATTAAGTAAATAGGAATGCTAATGTAAATAAAGTGCCATTGAAATAGGGCTTTGAGACTGGAGATGAATCATATATTTTGTCTTCTGGTCTGAAGTATATACAGATCAAACATATAAAACAACCAAGAAAAAAAAATACTGAATACAAACAGAAAAGATGGTTTTGTCACTTGCTACTAACTAGAACCTATATTTTAAGTAGTACTTTTTTTTTTACTGACAATATAAAAGTGTTGTAAACAATAAGAGAAAAATAGTTTAGATTATAATCCTGCAATTTTTCTATGCCTGTCATAGTGTGTGTGTGTGCGTGAATCTAGCTCCTTTCAGCAAAGATGAGAGGTTCAGGAAGATACAAAGTCATGAAGATAGTGAGATGGAAATGGGAACGTAAGTGTCACTGGACCAGAAAGAGAGAGAAATACTGTATAAAGGCTAAACATGGGAATTGAAGCTGTGGAGAGAAATGGAAATGAGGAGAAATGACAGTGTTTGAAGTTAATATAAACCACATAATAACAGAACTAGAAATCTTCAGGATTCCTTAAATCTGGTGTATAAATCAAGGAAATTTAATTAATATTAAAACGTATTAAAAGTGATAAATTGTACAAAAAATTTAGAGTGATAAAATGTCTTTCAATACTGGAAATTTTTCTAAAGAATGATTTGTTTTTCATGCTAAAAACTTACCAAGCCTTTGGCAGGTAGAAAACAAATATTTGTTAAACCAATTAATGAGTGAGTGACCTAATTACTTAAATTTAAATAAATAATAAATTACTTTTACTAGAAAGTAAACAAAGTCTCAAATATTTTTTATTGGTTATTTTGTCAGAGTAAAACCTTTCAGACCGGGCGTGGTGGCTCATGCCTGTAATCCCAGCACTTTGGGAGACCAAGTCGGGTGGATCACCTGAGCTTAGGAGTTTGAGACCAGCCTGGCAAACATGGTGAAACCTCGACTCTACTGAAAATACAAAATCAGCTGGGTGTGGTGGTACACACCTGTAATCCCAGCTACTTGGGAGGCTAAGGGAGGAGGATCACTTGAACCTGGGAGGTGGAGATTGCAGTAAGCCGAGATTGTGCCATCACACTCCAGCCTGAGCAACAAAGTGAGAAAATGAGACTCCGTCTCAAACAAACAAACAAACAAACAAACAAACAAACTTTCAGTAATGTCCCCACACTCTTGCCCCATTGATGCCATCTTTTGTAATTAAGGTAGAATTTACACTCAGTAAAGTGCACAAATATTAAGTGGAAAGCTTGATAATGCCATACATAAGTACATACCCAGTAAGCCACCCTCTAGAAGAACATATAGCACATTTCCATAACACCAGGAGCTTTTCCTACATGATTTTTGTGTAAATACCAAATTCTTCAAAAATAATCAGCATAGTGTTACCTGTTCTTGACTATCTTATAAATAGAGGCACACACTGTGTACTGTTTTACATCTGCTCTCCTTCAGTCAACATAATGTTCTTACCATTCAGCCATGTTTTATATGTGTCATACATATACATATATACAAATGTTGTCATATAACTACATAAAACGTATGTCATATATATAATATGTAATTGTTATACATATACATTAAAACTTGTGTTATTCTTCATTATTGCTGCATAGAGCCCCGTTGTATGAACACATTAGAATGTGCTTATCCATTCTCTTATTGAAGGGCATTTAGGTAAAGTTCAGTTTGAAAGTCTTGCACAAGTCTAGTGCACATGTTTACTCATGTCTCTTGCCTATGTATTCAGGAGTAAAATTGCTAGGACACAGGAAAGGATGTGTTTAATCTTGTCTCAAACTGCCAGACTGTTTTTCCCAATGTCATTGTAACATTATACATTCGTAGGAAGTATGTCGCCACCCCATATCCACAGCAGCAGCATCTATTCTGGATAGTATGCAGTGATGGTGTAGGGTGTTGGTTTTAATTCGCATTATTCCTATTCCTTATAATGTGGAGGAAATTTCCATATGATATATTTATATAGTCATTTGAATATCTTCTTTTGTAAGGAAAGTTTTTTCATATACTGTGCAAAGAAATGATGCCATTTTATAAAAAATATTTGAACCTCTTTACCTTGCTCAAGACATAAAAATTTATTTGAGATCGTTTATAGATGTAAAAGTAGAATCTTAAATAATAGACTTCTAGAACAGGGGTCACACATTATAGCTCAAATGCCAATCTGGACCACACCTGTCTTTCTTCTTCTTATTTTAAAATATTATTTATCTGAAGTAGTTGTAGATTCCCATTCAATAGTAAGAAAGAATACAAATCCTTTCCTGGAGAAAAAAAAACACTTAACCGACTAAGCACAGAGTATAGTTATGATTTTAAACCAAGTATTTCACAATTTCATATTCTTTACGTGCTTTAAATAATTTGATTATTAATTATATTGTTGTTATTGGAATTCCAAGATGGGCATTAATAAAAAGGGTACTCATTAAATCAAAGAAAAGGGAATCAAGAATGAGAGAGAGTAAGAAAGGGATCCTAAAAGTAAAAGTTGAAGACAGATAAGATTTTTAGAGAGCATTTTTATATACTAAATTGTCCAAATGTCAACATGTTTTTTTTCCACTCATGATGGGTCATGCGAAAAAAGGAGAAACAGGAAATAGTCTTCATTTCATAATTTAAAAGCCAAAAGAAGAATATTAAACTTTTTTGAAGAGAAGACCGTAACCAATTTCATTTTTCAGACAAACATCATACTATTGGGAGATCCAAGTCATAAACTATTCATTTCATAATTTTTATTGTGAAATACATAGTGTGTGTGTTTGTAGAAGGGTGTTTTATCATTTGTTTCATCTTTTAAATTTCCCCAACTCACTTTTGTCTCATTAGGTTTTACTTTCACTATACATTTTAACCACACTTTTATGCATGTTTTTTCAGGTTGCCTTTATTATTTTTAAAATATTATATATTCATATTGATATTAAACTGAAAATTTTAATTTAGTCTCATGTTAAATGAAATTAGTTTTCCTGTAGTTTCAGGAATGTAGGTGTGGCTCAAGATACTTCTCTAGCTTCTGGGTTCTAGGAATCCTATGATGATGTTACGATTAAGTATTAAAAGTATAATCTTTCCTCTATCCACTTTTTTAGTACTTTCTCTCTTGTCCCCGACTAGCATCTGGTCAGCTCTGTCCTTTACTTCAAGAATACCTATCCAGAATAATTCATATTCTAGTCGCATCAGTTTCTCATCAGCGTGGGGCACTGTTTTCTCACTGAAAAGTTTGGAAATCTCTGAGTGTCTTGGCCATCCCATCAACCTTAGGTGTTGCCGCAGTCATTTGCACTCCCTGGCAAATTGCCAACTGCAAAGCCCCATTCTAGTTATGACTGTGACTCTCAGATGAGCCAACAGAGTCCTCCCGTTTCAGTGGGGACATCTACCTTGGGATGAGAACTTGTTGGAGAGTTCTGTGATCCTCAGAATGTAAGATCTCCGGAAGCTCATCTTCCTTCCTCTTGTTTTGCACATCTACTGTTTCCTTGCAGCTCTTGAGGCTGTAATTTGGTGCCTCAGTTGCTGGTATAGACTTTATATAAACAATTCATCCACATTTCAAAGATATGTATTTTTTCTTTACAAGATGTTGTCTATTCTCGTTGCTCTGTTTTTGTGAGGGTATTGTCCTAACGTTTAACTGATTTATAAGGGAATATGTGAAATGTTTCTCTATTGAGCTTGATGTTGACTGTAAGTTTACTAGATCCCTTTTACAAGGTTAAGAAATTATCCTGTAATTTTGCTTTTCTAAGTTTTACCATGTTTTGTCATTGTACTACATCCTTTTCTTAGCATGTTTGAGATGACCGTGAGCTTTTTCCTTACTTTTATCTCTGAATCTGATACATTTTATAAATAGGTTTCTAATGATCCTAATTTATACTTTGCAAATTTTGTTAGCTAATAATTAGCTAGGATGTGTGTATCTGAGTTCATGAATAAATATTGTCTTAATATTTTTCTTTAATATTTATTTATTTACTTATTTATTTATTCTGACAGAGTCTCACTCTGTTGCCCAGACTGGAGTGAAGTAGCAATATCTCTGCTCACTGCAAACTCTACCTCCCGGGTTCCAGTGATTCTCCTACCTCAGCCTCCAGAGGCTTACAGGATTACAGGCACGTACAGCCCATGCCTCGCTAATATTTGTATTTTTGGTAGAGACGGGGTTTTACCATGTTGGGCAGGCTAGTCTCAAACTCCTGACTTCAAGTGATACACCCACCTCGGCCTCCCAAAATACTGGGATTACAGCCACCATGGCTGGCCTCTTTATCTCGTTTTAAAATCAGGGTTGTATTTGACTCAGAAAGTGAAATAGTGAATATGACTTCTTTTTCACATCTGAACGATAGGAGCCATCTCTTTTTTGAATGATTGCAGATTTTGTCTGTAAACCCATATAGTTTACAATTTGTCTAGAAACCCCTGAGTCTGGGGTGGTCTTCTTCTTCTTCTTCATCTTCGTCTTCTTCTTTTCCTGAACTTTTAATTTTGTATTTTGATTCCGACGGCTGGACAAGGTATCCACATTCTAGAACATCTTCTTAATAACCCCTAAAAAAGTGAAAGTCCACTTATGTATCAAAAGATAAGGAAAAAAGATAATGATTTTCTGACGGGGAACATGAATCCCAAATAAATTATCTTCAAAACTATCATACTTGCTTTTCTACATTTTTATTGTTGGTAGAAATGAAACAAATAATTCACATAAAAGTAAAATGTGTAAGCTGATATAGCAAGTTAAGACAATTATTTTTACATATAAAGCAAGTCCTTCAAATCAATATTTTACACACAAATTTAGGTTTTCAAAAAAATAGGTTTAGTATTTACCTTATTTTGTTTGGTTTGCTAAGAAACCCTGTCTCTCATACTGACATTAAACTGGACTGCAACTTATACCCTACAAAGAGTAAAATGCGTGTCACAAGCTGGATACACATGTGCATATTACATACATGTGAAATGGCTAACACTAATGTGCATATAACTTCCATGAGTAGTTTTAGCCTATCTTGAATCAAATTGCAATGAAAAACCAAAAAATAATACTTGCCACTACAGACATTTGCTCTGGCATTTTAACAAATGCAAAACTTATAATGCTTTGGGGATTTAAAGATTATTGAAGGTGGGATAAAATTCAACACTGCTTACAAACACCTGAACATGGAGAACACAGCCAACACATTCATGTGGACAGCTAATGAGTGATTGTATATTGCACACCTTCCATCTGGGTTGTTCTTCTCATTTTATTCAAAAGATTTACATGGACTTGGATCCTTTATTATGATTTTTAAAATAAGATTACATTAAATATTCCTGGCCTAATAGCCAAATTTAAGAAATACAATGGAAGAGTATAGAAATTTCTATATCTTCTCATACTTTTGAAGCCAATTTTATTTTTATTGTGATGTGGTATTTTAGTTAACAGCATGCTAAAAATAAAATTGACTGAATTATACAAATTTTGTTCGCAACATTGAAGTCTCTTTTTGCTAAAACATTATGAAATTAATCCAAGAAATACTTTCCATTTTCAATGGCCTAAGTGAGAGATGAATTCAACTTATTATTTTTTTTATTTTTCTTATTGCATTTTAGGTTTGGGGGTACATATGAAGAACATGCAAGATTGCTGCATAGGTACATACATGACAGTGTGATTTGCTGCCTTCCTCCCCATCACCTATATCTGGCATTTCTCCCCATGCTATCTCTCCCCAACTCCCCTCCTCCTGCTGTCCCTCCCCTACTTCCCCCGGACAGACCCCAGTGTGTGATGCTCCCCTCCCTGTATCCATGTGTTCTCATTGTTCAACACCCACCTATGAGTGAGAACATGCAGTGTGTGATTTTCTGTTTTTGTGTCAGTTTGTTGAGAACGATAGTTTCCAGGTTCATCCATGTCCCTACAAAGAACACAAACTCAGCATTTTTGATGGCTGCATAATGTTCCATGGTGTATATGTGCCACATTTTCCCTGTCCAGTCTATCATCAATGGGCATTTGGGTTGGTTCCAGGTCTTTGCTACTGTAAACTGTGCTGCAATGAACATTTGTGTGCATGTGTCCTTATAGCAGAACGATTTACAATCCTTTGGATATATATCCAGTAATGGGATTGCTGGGTCAAATGGAATTTCTATTTCCAGGTCCTTGAGGAATCGCCACACTGTCCTCCACAATGGTTGAACTAATTTACACTCCCACCAACAGTGTGAAGGTGTTCTTATTTCTCCACATCCTCTCCAGCATCCATTGTCTCCAGATTTTTTAATGATTGCCATTCTAACTGGCGTGAGATGGTATCTCAATGTAGTTTTGATTTGCATTTCTCTAATGACCAGTGATGATGAGCATTTTTTCATGTTTGTTGGCTTCATGTATGTCTTCTTTTGTAAAGTGTCTGTTCATATCCTTCACCCACTTTTCAACAGGCTTGTTTGTTTTTTCCTTGTAAATCTGTTTTAGTTCTTTGTAGATTCTGGATATCAGCCCTTTGTCAGATGGGTAGACTGTAAAATTTTTTTCCCATTCTGTTGGTTGCTGATTCACTCTAATGACTGTTTCTTTTGCTGTGCAGAAGCTGTGGAGTTTGATTAGGTCCCATTTGTCTATTTTGGCTTTTGTTGCCAATGCTTTTGGTGTTTTGGTCATGAAATCCTTGCCCAAGCCTATGTCTTGAATGATTTTGCCTAGATTTTCTTCTAGAGTTTTTATGGTGTTAGGTCTTATGTTTAGGTCTTTAATCCATCTGGAGTTAATTTTAGTGTAAGGTATCAGAAAGGGGTCCACTTTCTGCTTTCTGCACATGGCTAGCCAGTTTTCCCAACACCATTTATTAAACAGGGACTCCTTTCCCCATTGCTTGTTTTTGTCAGGTTTGTCAAAGATCAGATGGTTGTAGATGTGTTGTGTTGCCTCCAAGGCCTCTGTTCTGTTCCATTGGTCTATATCTCTGTTTTGGTACCAATACCATGCTGTTTAATTACTGTAGCCTTGTAGTATAGTTTGAAGTCCAAAAGTGTGATGCCTCCAGCTTTGTTCTTTTTGCTTAGAATTGACTTGGCTATGTGGGCTCTCTTTTGGTTCCATATGAAGTTTAAGGTGGTTTTTTCCAGTTCTGTGAAGAAGGTCATGGGTAGCTTGATGGGGATAGCATCGAATCTGTAAATTTCTTTGGGCTGTATGGCCATTTTCACGATGTTGATTCTTCCTAACCATGAACATGGAATGTTTCTCCATCTGTTTGTGTCCTCTCTTATTTCATTGAGCAGCGGTTTGTAGTTCTCCTTGAAGTGGTCCTTTACGTTCCTTGTTAGTTGTATTCCTAGGTATTTTATTCTCTTTGTAGCAATTGTAAATGGCAGTTAGTTCTTGATTTGGCTCTCTTTGTGTCTGTTATTGGTGTATAGGAATGCTTGTGAGTTTTGCACATTGATTTCGTATTCTGAGACTTTGCTGAAGTTGCTTACCAGTTTCAGGAGATTTTGGGCTGAGACGATGGTATCTTTTAGATATACAATCATGTCGTCTGCAAATAGAGACAATTTGACTTCCTCCTTTCTATTTGAATTCCCTTTATTTCTTTTTCTTGCCTGATTGCTCTGGCTAGAACTTCCAGTACTATATTGAATAGGAGTGGTAAGAGAGGGCATCCTTGTCTAGTGCCAGATTTCAAAGGGAATGCTTCCTGTTTTTGCCCATTCAGTATAATATTGGCTGTTGGTTTGTCATAAATAGCTTTTATTATGTTGATATACATTCCATCAATACCTAGTTTATTGCAGGTTTTTAGCATAAAGGGCTGTTGAATTTTGTCAAAGGCCTTCTCTGCATCAATTGAGATAATCATGTGGTTTTTGTCTTTGGTTCTGTTTATGTGGTGAATTATGTTTATACACTTGTGTATGTTGAACCAGACTTGCATCCCCAGGATGAATCCTACTTGATCATGGTGGATAAGCTTTTTGATGTGTTGTTGCAATCGGTTTGCCAGTATTTTATTGAAGATTTTTGCATCTATGTTCATCATGGATATTGGCCTGAAGTTTTCTTTTCTTGCTGAGTCTCTGCCGGTTTTTGGTATCAGGATGATGTTGGTCTCATATAATGATTTGGGAAGGATTCCCTCTTTTTGGATTGTTTGGAATAATTTAACAAGGAATGGTACCAGCTCCTCTTTATATGTCTGGTAGAATTTGGCTGTGAACCCATCTGGACCTGGGCTTTTATTGGCTGGTAGGCTCTTAATTACTGCCTCAACTTCAGATCCTGTTATTGGTCTATTCAGGGTTTCAACTTCTTCCTAGTTTAGGCTTTGGAGGATGCAAGTGTCCAGGAATTTATCCATTTCTTCCAGGTTTACTAGTTTATGTGCATAGAGTTGTTTGTAATAATCTCTGATGATGGTTTGAATTTCTGTGTAATCTGTGATGATATCCCCTTTATCGTTTTTTATTGCATCTACTTGATTATTCTCCCTTTTCTTTTTTATTAATCTGGCTAGTGGTCTATTTTGTTGATCTTTTCGAAAAACCAGCTCCTGGATTTATTGATTTTTTGAACGGGTTTTTTTGTGTCTCTATCTCCTTCAGTTCTGCTCTAATCTTAGTTATTTCTTGTCTTCTGCTAGGTTTTGAGTTTTTTTAATCTTGCTCCTTCAGCTCTTTCAATTTTGATGACAGGGTGTCAATTTTAGATCTCTCCTTGCTTCTCATGTGGGCATTTATTGCTATATATTTTCCTCCAGAGATTGCTTTAAATGTGTCCCAGAAATTCTGGTATGTTGTGTCTTCATTCTCATTGATTTCAAAGAACGTCTTTATTTCTGCCTTCATTTCATTGTTTATCCAGTCAACATTCAAGAGCCAGTTGTTCAGTTTCCATGAAGCCATGCGGTTCTGAGTTAGTTTCTGAATTCTGAGTTCTAACTTGATTGCACTGTGGTCTGAGAGACTGTTTGTTATGATTTCCGTTCTTTTGCATTTGCTGAGGAGTGATTTACTTCCATTTATGTGGTCAATTTTAGAGTGGGTGCGATGTGGTGTTGAGAAGAATGTATATTCTGTGGATTTGGGGTGGAGAGTTCTGTAAATGTCTATTAGGTTTGCTTGGTCTAAGTCTGAGTTCAAGTCCTGAATATACTTGTTAATTTTCTGTCTCATTGATCTATCTAATATTGACAATGGACTGTTAAAGACTCCCACTATTATTGTGTGGGAGTCTAAGTCTCTTTGTAAGGCATTAAGAACTTGCCTTATGTATCTGGGTGCTCCTGTATTGGGTGCGTATATATTTAGGATCATTAGCTCTTCTTGTTGCATTGATCCTTTTACAATTATGTGATGTCCTTCTTTGTCTCTTTTGATCTTTGTTGGTTTAAAGTCTATTTTATCAGAGACGAGAATTGCAACTCTTGCTTTTTTTTGCTTTCCATTTGCTTGGTAAATCTTCCTCCATCCCTTTATTTTGAGCCTTTGTGTAGCCTTGCATGTGAGATGGGTTTCCTGGATACAGCGCACGGTTGGGTTTTGCCTTTTTATCCAATTTTCCAGTCTGTGTCTTTTGATTGGGGCTTTTAGCCCATTTACATTCAGGGCTAATATGGTTATGTGTGAATTTGATCCTGCCGTTTTGATACTAGCTGGCTGTTTTGCCCATTAGTTGATGCAGTTTCTTCATTGTGTTGATGCTTTTTACCATTTGGTATGTTTTTGGAGTGGCTGGTACTGGTTGTTCCTTTCTACGTTTAGTGCCTCTTTCAGGAGCTCTTGTAAAGCAGGCCCCGTGGTGATGAAGTCTCTGAGTACTTGCTTGTTCGCAAAGGATTTTACTTTCCTTCACTTATGAAGCTTAGTTTGGCTGGATATGAAATTCTGGGTTAAAAGTTCTTTTCTTTAAGGATGTTGAATATTGGCCCCTACTTTCTTCTGGCTTGTAGGGTTTCTGCTGAGAGATCTGCTGTGAGTCTGATGGGCTTCTCCTTGTGGGTAACCGGACCTTTCTCTCTGGCTGCCCTTAGCATTTTCTCCTTCATTTCAACCCTGGTGAATCTGACAATTATGTGCCTTGGGGTTGCTCTTCTTGAGGAATATCTTTGTGGTGTTCTCTGTATTGCCTGGACTTGAATATTGTCCTGCCTTGCTAGGTTGGGGAAGTTCTCCTGGATAATATCCTGAAGAGTATTTCCCAGCTTGGATTCATTCTCTCTGTCACATTCAGGTACACCTATCCAACGTAGATTAGGTCTTTTCACATAGTCCCATATTTCTTGGAGACTTTGTTCATTCCTTTTTATCCTTTTTTCTCTACCCTTGCCTTCTCATTTTATTTAATTGAGTTGATCTTCGACCTCTGATACCCTTTCCTCTCCTTGGTCAATTCGGCTGTTGAAACTTGTGTATGCTTTGCAATGTTCTCATGTTGTGTTTTTCAGCTCCATCAATTCACTTATATTCCTCTCTAAGTTGTTTATTCTCGTTAGCATTTCATCAAATCTTTTTTCAAGGTTCTTAATTTCTTTGCATTGAGTTATAACATGTTCTTTTAGCTCACAGAAGTTTCTTATTACCCACCTTCTGAAGCCTGATTCTGTCAATTCATCACACTCATTCCAGCCTTGTTCCCTTACTGGTGAGGAGTTGTGATCCCTTGTAGGAGAAGAGGCATTCTGGTTTCGGGTGTTTTCATCCTTTTTGCACTGGTTTCTTCCCATCTTTGTGGATTTATCCACCTGTCGTCTTTGTAGTTGTTGACTTTCAGGTTGGGTCTCCAAGTGGACGTCCAGTTTGTTGATGATGAAGTTATTTCTTTCTGTTTCTTAGTATTCCTTCTAACAGTCTGGCCCCTCTGCTGTAGGACTGCTGAGGTCCACTCCAGGCCCTGCTTCACTGGGGATCACCTGCAGCAGTTGCAGAACTGTAAGGGTTGCTGCCAGTTTCTTCTTCTGCTATCTTTGTCCCAGAAGGATATCCGCCAGATGTCAATCTGAGCTCTCCTTTATAAGGTGACTCTTTGGATATTCGGGGGTCAGGGAGCTGTTTGAGGAGACAGTCTGTCCTTTATAGGAGCTCAAGTGCCGAGCTGTGAGCTCCATTGTTCATTCAGAGCTGCTGGGTAGGTACGTTTAAGTCTGCTGCAGCAGAATTCATAAACCCCTTTTTTTTCCCCAGGTGCTCTGTCCGGGGAGTTAGGGCTTTATTTATGAGTTTCTGTTGTGCTGCTGCCTTTTTTTTCAGGGCTGCCCTGCCCAGGCAGCCTAGTCACTGTCTGCCTGCAGAGGCTTTGCTGAGCTGCTGTGGTATCCGCCCAGCTGTTGTGTGAATTTCCCTGCAGTCCTGCTTATACGGGTGTAGTTAGAACTGCCTCAGCAATGGCGGCCCACCTCTATAATGGCGGACTCTCTCTGTAATGGTGGGCTGCCTTGGCCATGGTGGGCTGCCTCAACAATGTCAAACTACCTCCATAGTGGTGGACTGCCTCGGTAATGGCGGATGCCCCTCCCCCACAAAGCTGGACTGTCCCATGTTCTACTGTGCTTGCTGTGAAACTCTCAATCCAGAGCGTTTCCTATTGCTGTTTTTTTTGTGGGGGTGGGACCAGCCAAGCCTGATTACCTGGCTCCCTGCCTCAGCGCTTTTTTTTTTTTTTTTTTTTGAGATGGAGTTTCGCTCTTGTTACCCAGGCTGGAGTGCAATGGTGCAATCTCGGCTCACCGCAACCTCCGCCTCCTGGGTTCAAGCAATTCTCCTGCCTCAGCCTCCCGAGTAGCTGGGACTACAGTCACGTGCCACCATGCCCAGCTAATTTTTTTTTTTTTGTATTTTTAGTAGAGACGGGGTTTCACCATGTTGACCAGGATGGTCTCGATCTCTTGACCTCGTGATCCACCCGCCTCGGCCTCCCAAAGTGCTGGGATTACAGGCGTGAGCCATCGCTCCCGGCCAGAGCCTTTTTTTAGTTGAACGGTCGACTGTCTCCCACGTGTTCCAGTCACCTGTTGAAAAGGCTCCAGGATCTGTGTGATTTCCCATGTGGCAACCCACTACATTGGCTGAAACAGCGGCGCTGAGATTCACGGTGCTTTTCTGCCCAGGAATCTCTTGGTCTGGCTCCCTGTTTCAGTCCCCTTTTAAATGAGATGAATGGGCGACTCTGACTTCCTGGAGCTTCAATCGCCAGCTAAAACGGCCCCCAGACCCGTGTGTTTTGTAAGGAGAACCATCGCATAGGGGCACCGGCAAAATAGCCGCATAGGCCAAAACAGCCGCATGGGCCAAAACAGCCACGCCGGCCAAACCAGCCGTGCTGGCAACCCATGGGGCTCCTCCACCTAGGAATCTCCTGGTCTGTGGGCAATAAAAATCCGTCTGGAAATGCGGCATCCACTTACCCTCTATGCTTTCACTTGGAGCTGCAATCCTGAGCTACTACTAATTGGCCATCTTGGATCTCTCCCTTTTTATTTTTTTAAAGACGGGGTTTCACCATGCTGGTCAGGTTGGTCTTGAACTCCTGACCTCAGGTGATCTGCCCGCCTTGGCCTCCAAAGTGCTTGGATTACAGGCGTGAGCCACCACACCCGGCTGGAATTCAACTTAAAAAAAAAAATAAATTACAACTAAATTGGGCTGAGGACAGCCACATCAAATCCTGCAAACCAAAACCAAGCACCAGAACATCTAAAACTCTAACACTTTCCATGCAGGATAGTAAAATGAGCATCATTTTCTATGTGGTAAAGAGAACCACAAAATTAATCAAGTAACCAATCAAAAACCAATTCTCTGTTATTTGAACAAAGAGTTACTCGAGCTTGACGTTTCTGCCTTCATTATTACTGATAGTTCCTAGAGTCACAGCCTGAATGTCAAAGGTGAGCGTGGACTCAAGTAATTGTAGGTAACTGATGAGGCTTTTTTTTTCCATTTACAAAAACTGCACCATTTGTACCAATACACTCAGCTTTATCCTGCTGCAGAGAGTTCTAGCCATTCTGTTTTTATGATACACTCCTATACTGTCTCTTATGTCTGGTACTCCCACAGTTTCAACTCTAAATATTAATGTGTGCCTAGAGAACTAAGTTGGAACTCTGGAGTAGGGAACACCCCAAGATTCAGAATCATTCCGGCATGCTATTTTTCATTGATTTCTCAGACTGTACCCCTCAAAACCAGCTATCCACTCAAGAGGCACTAATGTGGAATGAACTATCTGGGGGATGCTCCAAGAACTCTGTGCCTGTCTGCCATCTCTTCAGGTGAAGGTTCTGAACTGATCATCAACACTGGGGTCTATGTGCAATGCTATGAATTAATTTCAGAAGCTTCATGTACATTCACAAAATGACTTAAAGTACATTTACAAAACTAGAGCTTATAATCTTGTGCTATAAAGTTGTCATCCACCTTACACCATCATACTATGATGGCTCCAGGTTTCTCTATCAGTTCTTCTATCTGTACCAGTGGGCGAGATGCTACAGTTTCATGCTTAAGAACGTGGTCTTTCATTATGCTAAGAATTGAATCATCCAATGGAGCAAATAAACAAGGCATATCAACCAGTAAAGGTACTTCTGGTATGCTTTCCAACTGAGCATGCAAGGTCGTTTTAGTAAAGCTCCACAGTTTCTCATTCTCTTCTATACCACTAAGCATGGCAATATCACCTTCTCAGGCTAAGTCCACTGGAGTGTTGACTCCGCGTTTTATGAGCTTCTGGCAATCATCTAATGGTTTAATGGTCTGTTCTGTAGTGTCCATCCATCGTTTGCAAAATGGTCACCAATTGTTCATCCAGGAGCTTCCCCAGGGTTCCCTTTAAATCATTAAAATGTTGTTTGAGAATATGCCTTGTCTGTGATGCACTTTCATTGATTTCTGCACCTTGCACAGTCCCTCAAGCTGGTGGTTCAGCTCCCACCAGTAGCTCTATGCCACTTCCATATTCTCAAGGATCTCCTGCAGCAGAAGCTCAGGCTCCAGCTCCATCCCCTGCCTCATGCAGCTGCCGTAGCAGGTTCCCAACTGTTGAGTCTCGGGTTTTCTGATGGGAAGGTATTTATCTACTGATGTAAGTATACTAGTGATTGTAGGATTATGCACGTTTCTTGCTTTTTGCTGATCTTGTATTTTTATCTTTTTTATTTTTAATTTATATTTTTCTAGGAATATTTCCACTTTGTCTAATTTTTCAAATTTATTGGCATAAAGTTATTGATAGTTTATTAAATATATTCCAAATCTAATTGTTGTTTCTTTTTCACTCCTCATTATTATTGATTCTTTGCATACTGGTTTCTACATATGTGCCTCATATATAGAGTAGATTTCCTCTATTATTCCACAGTCACTTCATGGGTAGGCCATACACAATTTTTAGTTTTGCAGTTTCCTGAATGTTCAAAATCACAATATCAAGCAGGTGATGCTCTATTCCTACATTATTAACTCAAGTAAGGATTTTTTTAAAAATTATATTTAGGCCTTTGACATTCTGCAGATTCTTGACCTTCAACCTCCCAAATACTAAAAGGGCAATGAATGCCAATGTGGATGATTTTCACTCACCCTGACTAACTTACCTTGAGTGGGAGAATTTATGAATGGCCATGGCTTTGTTCGACGGGTTATTCTGTCTCAGTTGTTTTAATCAAAGGCAGAAAGGACATTTTTAAGGTAAGAATGATTCATTTGTTTTTAAATGAATCTACCTGGTGCATTTTAAATGCAGTTTAATGAGTTTGTTGAAAGTGTTAGTAGATTTAAAATGATTGAGATGGGACAATTTGAGAGCATATCTAGATATTTTTTATTAATTCTTATGGAAGTAATTCACTATGGGTTTTGCCTACCTGGAACCTAATCTCAGCATATAATAATTACCTTATACAATCATATTTCTTAGAAGGGAACCCTGCAAATAAACATGTGTTGTGAGAATTGTAGGATTCATTAGTAAACACTTCCTACTTGTCAATTTGCAGGAAATGTAAGTTGATTTACTTTCTCATTACCTAGGAGATGTTTTTTATACTCCTGACTCATCTTTGTTCCTTTCTTTGCACAAACAATGAAGTTATAAGTCCCACAAAGTAATAGACTGCAAATTATAACGCTTCATTGCATAAGCAAGTAACAGGAAATGAATTATGAAGACCAAAGTCCTTGTTACACAAGCTTCAATAATCCTTAATTCTGAATGGAAAAAGAGCCAATCATTTGTATAAGGTCCCATGAACAAAGTAGGATAATAGATAATATGCATTTGAATTATCATTGACTACATTTTGATTTTAGTAAAAAAAAAAAAAACTATCTCAGAGATTGTCTAGAAAGTCATCTTTTAAATAAACACACAAAGTACATTCATACTTCTTTTTTAATCTCTAGTAAAAGTTTGTATTCATGCTACAATGAGCTGGTGAAAATAAGTAAGGTTTCTATGGACATGGGAAATAATAAAAGTTTTCTAAGAGAAAAGTTGAAAAGTGACACAGAGATCACTTAAATTTTTAGGTATTTTGCTGGCCCTTTAATCAAGAAGATGATGAGCGTAAGTGTTAATAACATACAAGATCTGACATGTTTGTAAAAGTTATCTGAAATAACACCATAGTTCCACTGTAAGGTGGCTGTGAGGTAGAAAAAAAAATTAAGAGAGAGAGATGTTTGTACTTTTGTTGCCTATATGAATTTGCTCATGTTAATATCTGTACGTTAAAAATTGTGCTAACTTACATTCTTCCTGGTAAAGAGAATTAAATATACTAAAAATCCCTGGTGTCCATAGCTTCCTAGAGAAACAATAATTCTAGGTCTGGGGCAGTACAGATACAAATGAGATAAAATGTCTAGTTGTGCCCTCAAACGGGGAAAGTAATAAATATTGAGATAGTATAAACAAAAAACATTTTAACCTATGTGAAAGGGCTTCTAATGGCCAAAGGTAGAAGACATTCATTGATCACCCACCATTATTTTTTTTTAAATAGTAAGTAACTGTAATGCTTAATCAAATATTTATTCTGCCATTTCTGTAGAATATTTGCTGTACGGTAAACAAGTAGTTAGTAGGCGAAATTTTTAGAATTAAGTGTGAGCCAATAAATACAAAAGGAGTGATAGAATTAGAAATTCACCATTTTGCTATTCCTAATGCGTAAGTCTAGGAAGTGATAATCCACAGATGCAAAAACCATTAGAAAAATTCTTGTTTGAAAATTTGTAAGGGATGGATCTGCTAAGTAGGTACTTGCTGGGTCCTGAATCCACAAACTAATCTTATCGCTAAGTATGGGCCATTCAGTTTTACATTCCCTCTTGCATAATGCCATAGACAGTGTATAGTAGCACCAATGGTCATACACAAACACACACACACATACTCTAAATGAACAGGAATCTAACTAAGTCCCAAGACACGAATAATAGCTGACAGGCAATATAAGGGACATAGAAACAAGAGGAATGACACCACAAGAAAGTAATCAGCCAAATAGATTTTGGAACTTCTGACAAAAAGCAAGTACATTTTCTCCAACTACTTGTAAAGAGAAAATAGGCAGGGACAGAGGGAAACTATCATCAGTTAAAGGACACTTAAAAGTCTGTGAATGTTAGGCATGGTGGTGGTGTGTGCCTGCTATCCCAGCTATTCAGGTGGCAGAGGCGGGAGGATCACTTGAGCCCAAGAGTTCAAGGCCAAACTAAGTAATATAGCCCGACCCTCTCTCTACAACAATAACAAAAGAGGTCATGATGGGTAGATTTGTTTCCATCTCAGTTCACACAAACATGCTGCAGGTATTCTTTTTGTAGAGAATCCAAGAAATTTGAATACCAACTAGATATTACATCAGGCATTATTGGTCGTTTTGTTATATGTGATAATGATTTTGTGACTGTATTATCTTTAATTCCTTGCCTGTAAAAATAAATACATAACTATTTGTGGTTAAATAATATGTTTTCTGGGTTATACCTTATAAAACATTTCAGCAATAATTTTTAAAAAATTAAGACCACAAATATAAATCTATATTGAATAAAATATTTATTTAAAAATATATGACTAATTGTTGCATAGATATTCACTATACAGTTGACTCTTGAACAGCACAAGGATTAAAGGTGCTGACCTTTCCAACAGCCAAAAATTTGTACATAACATTTGACTTCCAACAACGTACCTACAAATAGCTACTATTGACTGGAAATCTTACTAATAATGCAAACATTTGATTAACACATATTTTGTATATTATATGTATTCTATACTATATTCTTGCAATAAAGTAAGCTAGAGAAAATAAAATGTTATTAAGAAAATACTAAAGAAGAGAAAACATATTATTCATTAAGTAGAAATAGATCATCATGAAAGTATTTACCCTCTTCATGTTGAGTAGGCTAAGGAAGAGGAAGAAGAGGGGGAACTGATCTTGCTGTCTCAGGGGTAAGAGAGGGGGAAGAGATGGAGGAGGTACAAGGGGAGGCAGGCACACTTGGTGTAACTTTAAGGAAATACATCATAATTTCTGTCTTTTTTGACTTTTCATTTCTCTAAAAGTGTTTATATGTGGTACTGATCCTTCCACCATTTGTTTTAGGTTCAGTACCCGTATCATAGAAGGGTTCATGTTATGAAACGAGTCAAAAGCCGTCTTGAATAATCAGAACCATTCTGCCAGACTGGCTAATACCAATTTGTTTCCTGGCACTGCTGCCTGCTGTCAACTTCTTCCCCATCATCTGGCACTGGTTCAGGAGTACTCACCTTCATCAAGTCATCTTCTGTTAATTTCTCTGGTTTGGTATCCATTAGCTTTTCAATTTCTCCAAGATCTGTTTCTTGAAACCCTTCATCCCCCACCATATCCACAATCTCCTTCGTGATTTCCTCAGTTGGCTCTGTCGTAAATCCTGTGAAGTCATGTACAACATCTGGACACAGTTTTCTCTAGCAGACATTTACTCTTTTGAGTTTGGTGGCTTTTACAGCATTTCCTATAACAATTATGACATCTTCGATGGTGTAATCCTTCCAGACTTTCGTGATGTTCTCTCAAGGTTCTCTTTACAGTGTTGAGATGATCCTTTCCATAGAGGACAGTGTATAATGAGTCTTAAAGGTCCTGTGGCCCTCTGAGCTACAAGATAAATTACGGACGTTGCATTTGGGGACACATTAACCACTTCAGTGCCTTCAGTGTTGAACTCATGGGAATCTGGTGGCCATGGGCATTATTCTATACTAAGAGAACCTTAAAGGAAGTCCTTCACTGGAAAACTACTTCCTGAACTTAGGGGCAAAAATCCACAAAACCAGTTCAGAAAAAAAAAAAGGATTCTCATTGTCCAGACCTTCTTGTTATACAACCAAAAGACTGGCAGCTGGTGTTTTTTTTTTTTTTTTTTAATTTATTATTATTATTATTTTGATGTTTACCTTTTGTTTTCCAGGCTCAGGGGTTAGCAGCTTTATAGACAAGGGCAGTCCTGATTATAAACCTGACTGTATTTGTACAGAATAGTAGAGTTAGTCTATCTTTTCCTGCATTAAGTCCTGGAGCTCACTTCTCTTTTTTACTAATGTGTTCTTTGTGACATTTTGTTTTTCCAGAATAAGGCACTGTTTTTGCATTAAAAACCTGTTCAGGCAGATACCCTTTTTTCTCAATGAGTTTCTCAACAGCATCTGGGAACTCCCCTGTTGCCTCTTGTTTGGTAGATGCTACATCTGTTGTTATCTTAACATTGTTAAACCAAATCTTTTTCTACAACTATCAAACCATCTTTTGCTGACATTAATTTTTCCAGTTTTAGATCCTTGATCTTTCTTTTGCTTTATGTTGTTAGGCAATGACTTCAATTTTTCTTCAGTCGTATAGGTGTGCATTTGTTATGGTAATTATGCACCCACATAAAAGTTGTATTTTCTATATGAAATAAAAAGATATTCCACATAAAGTGCAGGGGTTTTGGGCCTGCTACCATAGCTACAGCAACTGGTTCACAAATTTCCTTTTCTGACAATGGTCCTTAGACTGGACACATTGATCTTGAAATGGAAGGCAACCTCAGTTGCAGACCTCTATCTACGGTATATATAAAGCAATCTAACCTTTTCTTGGAGTGTCATGACTTCTCTGTTTCTTGGGAGCACTTCCAGCGTAACTAGCAGTGCTTTGTATGGGTCCCATGGTTTTATTTAAGGGTTACAATATTGCATTAAATATGATGAAATATATATGAGAACAAGATCACTTTTTTACTGTGATATGTAATTTACTGGAGAGCAGAACTGCTCACATGGAGATAATTAGTGTCACATGTTACTCGCAACACTTGAGCTCACTGCAATAGCAACAGGAGGTGGCTATGAAATTATTACAGTAGTACAGTATGTACTACAGTTAATTTTATGCAGTAATGATTTATTACTGCATTTTTACCCTTGTTTACATTTAGACAGCAAATGGCACTATGTAGGGTCTGTAAGTGTGTGTGATAAATTTTATGACAGATTTGTGCATATTTTATGGTAGTAAATGATAAAATAGATTAGTATCTCCATATATTTTATGCATTCATAATATACTGAAAGTTTTCTTAATTTTTAAAATATTTCTTGGACACGTGTTTCATCTGTAAATTTTTTTCAAATCGTTGTAAATCTTCAATTTTTTTATAATATATTTGTTGAAATAAATCTGCATAAGTTGACCTGCACGGTTCACACTCATGTTGTTCAAGGGGTCAACTTTATTTTTGTCATACTCTCATGTAATTTTTGAAATATCTACTGTATGAGCTTGTTCTCACATTGCTATAACAAACTACCTGAAAGTGGATAATTTAGAAATAAAAGAGGTTGAATTGACTCACAGTTCCACAGACTGTACAGAAAACATGGCTGGAGAGGGTTCAGGAAACTTGCAATCATAATGGAAGGCAAAGAGGAATGAGGCATGTCATACGTGACCTGAGAAAGAAGAGAGGAAAGTGGGAGGTGCTGTACTCTTTTAAACAATCAGATCTCCTGAGAATTCACTATTACAAGAACAGCAAGTGGGAAATCCTCCCCCATAATCCTATCCCCTCCCAGCAGTCCCCTTCCCCAACATTGACCATCAAAATTTGACATGAGATTTGGGTGGGGACACAAATCCACAAAATAAGTAAAAAAAAAAAAAAATCATATCCAGGAATTACTTAGGAATAGAATATCATTTTATGAGTATATGAATGTGTTACTTTTCAAAAAAAATTCCTCCAAAATTCAGTGGTTTAAAACAACAAATGTTTATAATCTACAATAAAAGTCTATTTCAGAGATCAGGAATAGTGGAGTGCCTCAGTTGGGTAGTGCTAGTGCAGGGTCTCATGAAGTTATGGTCAAAATGTTGGTCATGGCTACAATTTGCTTAAGACTCAATTGAAGTGGCAAAATCCAATCTCGAGATGGTTTGCTTACATTACTGCTGCCTGAAGACCCCATCCTTCACTTTCCTCAGTTTCTTTCACTGTAGATAACCTGATAGAGCTGCTTATGGATCCCCCACAGGAAGCAATTTCAGGGATAGCAAGGCAGAGGCTATGATGCCCTTTATCACCTAGCTTCAGAAGAAACACACCATAACTTCTCTCATGTTCTCCCGGTGAGAAAGACCAACTGTGACGCAGTGTGGGAGAGGACTATACAAAGTCTGAATCACAGAAGTCAAGGATGGTTGGGGCAAGGCTAAAACCTGATTACCACAATAGGTTTACAGTGATGGTTATTGTTATTGCTGTTAAGTTCTAATTTAATTGAGTTTTGATCAGAAATCTGGTTTGCATTGTATCAGTGCTCTGAAATTTTTCGACTTTCTTCATGACGTAGTATGTAAATATATTCTAATGTTTTCTAAATTTTCTTTAAATGTTGATGGGAATTGTATGTAGTACATACTATTTGTTGATTTTAGGTTTCTCTCTTTAGATTATCTATAATACACTTTTCAGTTTTGCTTTCCAATTTTTCTATGTGATCACAAGTTATTTGCTTTAACTATAAGTTTCTCAATTTATTTTGTAATGTTATTTGCTATTGTATGCCAGTTTTCTTTGGTAAATACTTGATTTTTTTTCATCTTTTTTGTCTCTTACAGGCATCTTTTATATAATAGGTATCTCTAATTTCATAGATCTATAATTGTCATAGGTCTATCCCATTGAAAGGCCTGTGATAGTCTGAAATTTAACTATTAGGTGGTAAGCACTGATAACATGGCTGGTCCATGATTGATTTAGAACACAAATCCACAACTTCTGATTTGTCCAGTGGTTTTAACACACCAAGTTAACTTTAATGCCACAATCTCATCATCAATGTTATTGTTGCAATTTGATAATTTGTATTACTAATCTTAATAAATGAAAATCAGAAGGCAGATGATAATTTCAATAAAACTGAGAAAATCCTCTAGAAATTGAACATAGTAATTTATATTTAGAGTCTTAATTTGACAAAAGTTTTGTGATCCAAATTAAAAAAGTAAAACTACAGACTGTTTTGCCCAGCTGGTCACAAATAGCTAGCAGATACCTGAAGAAGCAAGTTAGGGATGATGATTTTAAATTAGTTTGCAACTTGAGATACAACTTCTGGATTTTAGTTATGAAATAAATCATTTGCATGAGAAAATGTGTACTGATTATTAACAGAGAAAAATGCATATGACCAGTTTTCTACCAAAAAAGAAATCCCTCAGTATCTTATATTTACATTTCAGACTCAGTCCACAATAGATGAAAGCATGCTTTTCATAGAACAAATGACATCACAGCTCCCCTGCTGTAGGGCTTACTCAAGACATTCCAATAGAGACATAATCCCTTTTGTGTCTCTGAAATTAAAATGAATCATATGCAAAAATAGAGCTGGCCGAGAGGGTCTATGTAACCCATTACGAGCATTATGCATTATAGAACTTTATGCTGTGCTCTGCAATAGGTAAATTGTGCTAAATAAAAAATAGCATCGCTCCTCTGTAATAATTACATTCTACAAAATGTCTACTTGCTTGCAAGTGGATGGAGCGAGAGAAGATTTAGATTCATATAAAAAAGTTTATTTTTGAATAGAAAGCAAAGTTAAAATCGGTACCATCCATTAAAACTCAATTCATCCTGGATATTAGAAAAATAGAAAGCCTAAATAAATGAGGCAGATGTTGGCAATCTGAGTAGGCCACAAAGCTGCTCAACCTTAATAACCAAAATTCAAAAGGCAGATGGCAGAAGCCTCAACAAAACGAAGGAAATTCTCAAAGACTTAAAGCATTTCTATGCAGATTGGTAAAATGTCCTTATGACAAAGGAAATGTTCCATCACCACTTGAAATATATTTTTTAAATATTTAGAGTGTATTTTTATTTTCTATCAAGGCTTGTTAACTCAAAAATACACTAAGGTCATGATAAAATCTGTTAGAAACTTGAGAAGATTTCCAAACTAAGAAAAATCCAGATGGAAACTCATTGACTTCTTTATGTTCTTCCTTTAAAATAAATTAATCCTGTTATAGAAACATTACCCACATGCCTCCTGTTTCTCTGTGCTCCCATCCACCCTCCTCCCTGTCACCAGAAAAATCCTGATTTGATAAAATCACATCCTGCTTGTAAACCTTCTACAAGGGAACTTTTTAAAGTTTGTGGGAAAAAAATGGAATTAAAATATAAACGTTTTCAAAATACAAACCCTATTTTTCAACATAAGCTGCATCAAGGTCAACACATTTTTGTAAGCAATGATGTCAGCCATTTAGTCAATCCTTAAAGACCTGAAGGTCCTGGGAATTTAAGCTTGTCAATGTAGTCTGGTTTACATTATTAACTGAAGAAAAATGGGTATCCTTTAAAGACTTTTTTTTTTTTTTTTTTTTAAGATTTGAAAACAAATATAAGTCAGAGGGAACCAAATCAGAACCACAGGGTGAATGCCTAACGATTTCCCATCAGAAATGTTACGAAATTGCCGTTGGTTGATGAGAGAAATGTGCAGGAGCATCATCATGGCAAAGAAGAGCTCTCTGGTGAAGCTTTCCTGGGCGTTTTTCTGCTAAGGCTTTGGCTGGATTTCTCAAAACACCTTCATCATAAACAGCTGTTACTGATGTTTGGCCCTCAAGAAAGTCAACAAGTAAAATAACTTGACTATCCCCAAAAAACTGTTGCCATGACTTTTGCTCTTGACTGATCTTCTTTTGCTTTGCCTGGAATGCTTGGTAGCCATTGCTCTGTGCTTTGACTTCAGGATTGTACTGATAAAGCCAGGTTCCATTTTCTGTTACAGTTCTTTGAAGAAAACGCTTCAGGATCTTGATCCGACTTGTTTACAGCTTTTGTTGAAAGTTCTGCTCTTGTCTGCAGCTGATCTGGGCACAACAGATTTGGCAGCCTTTGAGTGGAAAGTTTGCTCTAATTTAATTTTTCAGTTAGAATTGTGTAAGCTAAACCAAGCGAGATGTCTATGGTGTGGGCTATTGTTTCTGCTGTTAATTTCGGTCCTCTTCAACGAGGGCGTGAACAAGATGAACAAGATGTGAGTTTTTTCCTCACAAATTGATGTGGATGGTTTACTGTTGAGGGCTTCATCGTCACCATTGTTTCGTCCTTTCTCTTTTTTTTTTTTTTTTTTTTTTTTGAGACAGAGTTTCATTCTTGTTGCCCAGGCTGGAGTGCAATGGCGCATTCTCGGCTCACCACAACCTCCGCCTCCTGGGTTCTAGTGATTCTCCTATCTCAGCCTCCCAAGTAGCTGGGATTACAGGCATGTGCCACCATGCCTGGCTAAATTTTTGTATTTTTATTAGAGACAGGGTTTCACCATGTTGACCAGGATGGTCTCGATCTCTTGACCTCGTGATCCACTCGCCTCAGCCTCCCAAAGTGCTGGGATTACAGGCGTGAGCCACCGCACCCGGCCTCGTCCTTTCTCAAAATGGGTTATTCATTTGCACACTGCTGATTTCTTTGGGGCATTGTCTCCATAAACTTTCTGTAAATCATCAGTGATTTCACTTTTCTTGCACCCAAGCTTCAACAAAAATTTGATTTTGTTCTTGCTTTAAATTTAGTAAGATTCATGTTCTGATAGGTGCTCTTTTTAAACTGATGGCTTCGCCTTCTTAGTGACTGAAACTAGTTCCTGTTCAGCTATGCTATAACAAGTTAGTACGAATTTATTTTGGTGCAAAAAAATGTCAAAACCCATCAAAATCCATGCATAGTTTTTTCATAATACACATTTTCCATGAACTTTTTGTAGAACCTTCATATGGTCTGTGAGTGTAACGTGAAGGACATTTTACTTTCCAAAATATAGCTTCAAATTATCTTTTCATACTTAATTCCTCCTACTTCTTACAAGTTTCTCTGAATGAATTTTTCCTTTGTTAACTCCTCTACTACTGTTGCCTCTAAACTTCTCCCATATGGGAATTCTGGAGCTGCTCCAGATTATAACAACCCAGCCCACACCCATTCCCACAGTGGAACACAGACAAACTGGACACGGTAAAAAAGCAACATTAGAAAGTTCAGATGTTGGGAGAATAGATATATGTTATTTTAGAACAGTCAGTAACTGATAGTTATTCTGGTCCATGAGTTAATGAGAACTGGGCTATTTAAAATTCATTCTTCAATTCAACAGACATTTAGGGAGAGCCTCCTATGTGCAAGGCAGTTATATACAATAAGGATACAGAAAAGAAACCCTCATACAATGTTCATGCTAGTGAGTGAGACATAAAATAACCAAGATAATAAGAGAAAGTTTGCTAGTCATTATTTTTAAAGATGAAAAATAAGTCATAAAGAAATAGAAAAAGAGTGTCCAGGGTAGTGGTGCAATGAAATATTGTGGCTTGGGCAAGCGTTGCTAAGAAGGTGACTTTTGAGAAAACAGGTGAAGGAAAGACTATATGTATATATAGGGGCAGAGCATATTACAAAGGTATAGCAATGCCCTGAAGCCGCAGCGTGCCTGGTGTATTTCAGAAACAACCAAGATACTAGTGGTATTATAATAGTTAGAACTATAGGAGAGTAGTTGGAACTGGAAGCATTTGCAATCTGGGAAGATAGGACCTGAAAACTGGAGACTTCTCTGTAGTTCATAATGACGGGAACACTTGGGTATAGAACAGTGCAGACTGGAATAGCATATGTGTATGCTCGAACAGTAATGAGGATCAGGAGAACTCAGATAAAGAGAAAAATTGTTCAGATTTATGAAAAGGCCAAATCCTGAAAAATCCAATAATATACTGAAGAAGCATAAAGTTGAAAGAATCACACTATAAATTTTGAGACTTACTATAAAGCTACAGTAGTCAAGAAAGTATTGGTATTGGTGAAATAATAGAACTTGGATCAACTGAACAGAAGAGAGAGCCCAAAAATAGGCCCATACAAATGTAGCCCACTGATTTTTTTTATAAAGAAGTAAAAGTAATTCAATAAAAATTATTTTTTCAACAAATGATCCCAGAAAATTTGGACGAACCTAGACACAGACCTTACACCTTTCACAAAAATTGTCATAGTAAATCACAGACTTAAATGGAAAATGAAATGAAAAACTATAAAACTTGGGGAGATTTTTTTTCCCAAAAGGGAAAGACAGCTGCAGAAGATCCCTTCACAGCTGATAAGTGGTTGCCTGAATTTTTCAGTGTTGCTGTAATGGATGCGTCTTTCTCTGGCCTCCCTGAATTCTTCACCTTCCCCACCCTGCTGCAGAGAATGCTTTTCTCTCTCTCTTTCCCTTTCCTATCTTTTCTGTTACTCAGGGTGACCATCTTGCCCAGAGACCACATGCTGAAAAATGTCCTCGGAAGCTTGACCTTATAACCACATGGTGCTACTTTCTCTTGGTCTCTGCAAGCTGGAGGACAGAAATTTTAGTGTTAATGTCATAGTTAGCCCTAAAAATTATCTTCAGCAGTTTAAAGCTTTTGCAAGCTCCTAGTTGGCTGCTGCAGGTTCCTTCCGTGAAGGGCAATAGAGACTGCCCAGTGCTGTAGCTTACTACCTAAGGCTCTGTCATTTTAAAATGGCAGCCCGGGTTCATTCCTGGCTTAGGAAATGAGCCCTTTGTGGTTTGATATCTGTGTGACCTTTACCATTTATTGATTTTCTTCCCCTCCATGAACCATCTTGAATTTTCCTTTCTCTGAGCTCCTAGGAGGTTACCTTGGTCAAGTCCAAAAGCCAGAAATATTGGCAGTTTGGCATGGCTAAATTGGAGTAATGAGATATTTGAAAGGATTGTTTTCTTGACAGGGCACTATGGCTAATAGTCAGTTCAATTAAAAGTGGATATAATAGCCTGGGACTGTTAGGAAAAAACAAAGGAGGTGCCACAGACCTCATTTTGGGGAAAACCTGTTTCCTTCATGAAAGCCCAGGAATTAAAAACGGATATATTCCTCTCAAAATTGAAGGCTCTGTTCCATTGCGTATTGCATTATCTAATCAATTTTACTTTTGGGGTATTCAAAATCACTTCACATTATGAGAGAGCCTTGGTGTGTAATAAGTAAGTAAGAAAATAGGGTTTTGGGGATTGCTAATGGCAGTGATGGGCAATACTTGGCTCTTTGCGTGTTTGGATCGGAGAAGCATGCTCTTGGCGGCCTGGAAAGTATGAAAATGTCGTCATCCTCCTCCCACCCCCGCCCTGCACATAGGGTATGGACTAAAAACAGAGCGACTAATTGGTTGCTAGGCAATAAAATGCACAATAAAATCATTGTACTATCTCAGTTCATAGTGTTTCTCTGCTTTGGGGATTCAGGATCTGTTATAAAAATGAGACCCTTAATTTTGGGGGATCTGTTTTGCCTTCCATCAGTATCTGCTTACTATACCCTAGAAACTACATGCTTTCCTGATCCTGTTCCTTCAAGAGCTCCACCCTGAAGCCGGTAATCCAATTAAGTAACCGGCAAATGAAAAATCTTACAACTACTGGATCTTCTTCTGTCTGTTTGTATATGTTTTGTGTGTAATGCCTATATTAAAAAGTGCTTTGTAATTTGTTTAAAAATAATAAGAGCTTACGTCAAATATTTTGTCAGAAAAGTAAAAACTGTAATGCCTTTAAGTAATCTTTAGGAAAATAAAGACAGTTTTAAAGATTGTTGGTTTTTGTAAACAAAGCAAAACAAAACAAAACAAAAAACCTGTCTTTATTTTCCCCAAAATTACTTTATTTCACAAAGATCTTGTAAAAATAGTTCTGTGGGTATAAGTAAGTTGACTAAGATTTGAAGGGGATTATTTAGTTTTGTTTTCCTCATAGGTTAAAATATCTTCAAAAATTTAGGCATTTGGTCTAAATTATGCAGATCAGATAATAGGTTTGCAAAAGACTTTAAGGTCATAAACTGCTTTTTTGACTTTTGAAAATTGTTCAATTTACCTACTTTGGAGCATTAGATTCTAGATAGGTCCTGGTGACATGTGGAGTTAGCTGTGCCCTCTAGCTATGCTGGAAGAGTCCTTATCTGCAGTTCTGTTTGATGTCCTAGGCCCCACACCTAATACATAATTAAAATTGCTTACTTATCATGGTTGCTAAGACTCAACATTGTAACGTGTAATTGAGACTACTGGATACATAGTTTTATATACAAGGTTGCAACTTACAGAGGGAAAATAGAATGAGGCTTTGGTGGGAGATTAATAGATTTTATTAAAGTGAATGTAATTTTGTCTAGTTCAGAGGGTTTTAAAGATTGTCTTAATCTTAAATAGTAATAGGACAAAATTGAAGGTTTAAGTAAGTTGAAAAGGGTTTGTGAAGGGTTGATCTTGTAAAAAAGGTTTTATGGGTGACTGGAAGTGGTGGCTGACACCTGTATTCCAAGAACTTTGGGAAGCCAAGATGGGCGGATCAGCTGAGGTCAGGAGTTCTAGACCAGCCTGGCCAACATGGTGAAACTCTGTCTCTAAAAATTCAAAAATTAACAGGGCGTGGTGGAGGAGGTCTGTAATCCCAGCTACTTGGGAGGCTGAGGCAGGAGAGTCACTTGAACCTAGGAGGCAGAGGTTGCAGTGAGCCAAGATCATGCCACTGCACTCCAGCCTGGGTGACAAGAGCAAGACTTTGTCTCAAAAAATAAAAATAAAAAAAAGGTTCTGTGGGTATAAGCAAGTTGGCTAAGATTTGAAAGGGATTATTAGGCTTGCTTTCCCCATAGGTTAAAACATTAAAAGCATACTGATTTGAAGCCAGAATCTGAGCCCGCGTGGCCAATTAGCAGGGCTTTCGTAGACAATTGACCTGTTTAATAACAATTATAAAGAGTGGTAAGAGGTTTATGAAAATCATACCTTATGGTCAAACTATTTAAAATTGGTTAAATTTATAAAATGTTATTACAAACCAGTTTTAGCATTAAAGATGCACTAATGCAAACATGAAATTTGGTTTTCTCCTTTGAAAAAGACCTTTATGTAATATTAAAAGATAATGAAAGCTTTATGGCTGCGCCTTTAGGTAAATGACAGGGAAAAGGGGAGAGGAGAGAGGAGAGACAGATTCAACTGACCTCATGCTGTCTTTATTGGGTCTTGTTTAGAAAGCTGATTCTCTCCTCTCTCCATGAGTGCGGAGTTGTGCTTTTTAAAAATATTTGAGTTATCATTTTGGCTAAATGAGTGATTTGTGGTGACTTGAAATTCTATTTGTATATCAAGTGTTTTAAGTTTTGATAGTTGACAAACTTTCCAAAATCAAATTATAAAGTATGTCTTTTTCTGGCCTCATACCTTATCTACACAGTCCCTGTACAGGGTTCCTGACCTGTGGTACGTAAAGAGTGTCACTTTTTGACAGGCCCAGGAGCCCCAAGTTATCTTGGGACCTCAAGAGGAGCGGAATTTACTCAATTCATAGGTATTTGAGAGTACAAACCCATGGCTGGTCTTGGGTTTAAAAAACATCTCATCTGAGATTCCTTTAATAAAACAAAATTCCCTAAAAGTCAATTTAAAAAAAAGTGAAAAATGATTATTCTTGCTGCATTTTATACAAATAAGCCAACTGTTAAATTCTTTAACAGTTGCAGGCTATTAAGATGACCCTGCTACACTTTATACAAATACCCAAGTATAATAAAGCAAATAGGTCTTACCGTGGTTTGTCTTTGGTAAAAATGGGAGATTGGAGAGAGAAAAAAATTATAGTTCAAGAACTACAGCACACCTGTTGTTTGATTCTTGTCTTATCAGTTGTTTTTGAGTTTTCTCCCATTTAAACGAATCCTGCTTATTTCTGTGAACCAACCAGTGACCTCTGGCTGCTTCCTAGAAGAAACGCGAGGGATGAGTAATGTAAAAACCTGAATCGATATTCTGATTCTGGGCACATTTTGGAATCAGCTAGCAACCCCATATCAGCCTGGTTCCAACAATTGCTCAGTTCATGGAAAATCTTCTTATTTAGTTTACTTGGGATAATTTTGCTTATTTTGCTTTACTATGGGGGAATATATTGCTTTTGTATCCTTTGTGTAGGAATGCAGGATAAGCTTATTGAATGTTCTCTTAAACTGCATACCTATTAATCTTTCAGATACCGCCTTTTGTCAGAACTCAGTGTTGTGAATGGCCCTCACCATACTAATGCTTTCTGACTGAGCTCCTCTCTACTCCGATTACAAAGACCCTAATTCTTAGGAATATTATTGTCCCTATTCAGCATGAAAAAGTTACAGAAGATGGATCTTTGTATATCTGCAACCCTTAGGATTAAGGGTTTACTTGTAAAAGGGAGGGGGAAAATGTCGGAGGCATTTGAAACACAGCAACCCGATCTTGAATAGCTGGTGGGTAAAATAAGGCTGAGACTTACTGGGCTGCATTCCCAGGAGGTTAAACATTCTAAGCCACAGGATGAGATAGGAGATTGGCACAAGATATTGATCATAAATACCTTGTGGATAAAACTGGTTGCAGTAAAGAAGCCAGCCAAAACTCACTAAAACCAAGATGGCATTGAGAGTGACCTCTGGGTGTCCTCACAGCTCATTGTAGGCTATTTATAATATATTAGCATGCTAAAATAAGTTACCCTATATGGTCTAAAAGGTGGAGGAACTCTCAGTTCTGGGAGTTGCTCACCCTTTTCCTGGAAAATTCATGAATAATCCATGTCTCCTTTAGCATATAATCAAGAAGTAACAATGTCCTTAACTGAGTATCGCAAGCCGCTGCTGTGCCTATGGAGTAGTCATTCTTTTATTTATTTTTTACTTTCTTGATAAACTTGCTTTCACTTTACTATATGGATTTGCCTTGAATTCTTTCTTGGGAAAGATCCAAGAACCCTCTCTTGAGGTCTGAATATGGACCCCTTTCTGGTACCAAAATGAGATGATAATAGGATCTTTCTTTTACAGTGTATTGGCGTGATAGATTACATTGATTGATTTTTTAATGTTGAACCATATCAAAAATGTGTTTGTACATATTGCTGGATTTGGTTTGCTAATATTTTGTTAAGGTTGTTTGCTTCGGTATTGATGGGAGAAATTGGTCTGTAACTGTTCTTTTCTTGTAATACCTTATCTGATTTGGGTAAGGAGAAAGCTTGCCTCATTGGCTCTGTTAGGAAATGTTCCCTCTGCTCCAGTTTCTTTTTGGAAGAGATTGTGAAGAATTGCTATCATTTCTTTTAAAAATATTTAGTAGAATTTATCAGTGAAACTATTCAGGCTAGGTACTTTATCTTATGAAAGGTTGTTAATAATATATTTAAATTATTTAACAGTTACGGGCTATTAAAATGACCTATTTCTCTTCGTGTGAATTTTAGTGGTTTGTATCCTTCAAGGAATTTTGTCCATTTCATTTAGTTATCAAATTTGTGGGCATATGTTAGCTAGAAATAAAGTTTTTATTTTCTTTTCATTATTCATAATGTCTGTAGTAATCATCCAACTTTAACTCTTTTAAATTTTTATTTGATATATCTAGAGTTTTATCAATTTTATTACTCCTTTGAAAGAATCAGCTTTTAGTTTTGTTGATTCTCTTTATTGGTTTTCAGTTTCAATTTCATTGATTTATGCTTTAATTTGTACTATTTCTACACCTTGCTTTAGGATTATATTGCTTTTCTTTCTTGAGATTGTTAAGGTAGAAGCTGAGAAATACGGCTTTTCTACTTTTCTAATGCATGCATTCCATGCCATACATTTTTCTCTAATCATTATTGCTGCTATTCCACACATTTTGATAAAAAGCACTTATAGTTTATGTTTAAAATATGTTTCAATTTTTCTTGAGACTTCTTTCACGAATGTGTTATTGGAAGTATGCTTTTTTTTTTCCCCCAAATTTGAGAATTTTCTGGCTTGTTTTCTCTCATTAATTTCCAGTTAAATTCCACTGTGTTCTAAGGATATACTTTATATACTTTCTCTTCTTTTAAAATTTGTAATGTGTGTTGAGTTTCCAAGATTGTGGTTTTTCTTGTGAATGTTCCATTTGAATGTGAGAACAATGTATACTATGCTGTTGTTGAATTTAGTGTCTATAGATATCAGTTAGATAAAATTGATGCCAGTGCTCGTAAGGTCAACTATAACCTTACTCATATTATGTCTGTCTCATCTATCAATTACTAAACTAGAAGTGTTGGGAGTCTCCCACTATAATTGTGGGCTTGTCTATTTTTCTTTCAGTTATTTCAATTTTTGCCTCGTGTATTTTGATACTCTGTTGTTAGCCGCAGACTCCTTAAGGATTGCCATGACTACTTGGAGAAGTAATCCCTTTATCAGTTTAAAGTTTTCCTCTTTATCCATGATTATTTTCATTGTTCTGAAGTCTGCTTTGTTTGAAATTAATAGAGCTGTGACAAATTTCTTTGACTAGTGTTAGCATAGCATATCTTTCTTCATTCTTTCACTTTTAATCTAGCTGAATCTTTATATTTAATACTGATTTCTTGTAGATAACATACCCAATTTTAAAATTTCTGTCTTTTAATTGGTATATTTAGATCATTTACATTTAAAGTGATTATTGATTATATTTTAATAAATAGTTCAAGTAAGTTGTCCCATATATTTCTTGGGTGATACTTATATCAAAACATCACAAAATATTATCCAAAATTCAAATTTAATTCAGCTCCTTGTATTTTTTAATAGATTTATTAGAATAGCTAGTAATTGTTTTCTATTTTTTTATACTTATTTTTTGCTTCTTTTATTTTCTCTTTTTTTGGCTTTCCCTGGTTTTAATTGAGCATTTTATATTCTACTGTATCTCCTGTCTTAGTATATCAGTTATACTCTTTAAAAATATTAGTGATTTCCTTAGAGTTTGCAAAAGTTACATCTTTAGAAAATTTCCCACAGTTCTTGGATGTTCTGCTCTGCTTTTTCATTGTTCAATGCTTTTTCTCTTGAAATTTAGCTTGAGAAGTGTCTATTGACTTATATTCAAGCTCATTTATTTCCTTGTACTATGCAGTCTACTGAGTGAATTAAAATCATTATTTTCATTATAGCGTTTTTGATTTCTTGGTTTTTTTTTTTTTTTGCTTTTTTCTTACTGTTTCTATAACTTTGTTTCCATTAACCACCTCTTCTTGCATATTTTCTTCTTTCCACTAGAATTATTAACATATTGTTATAATTAAATCCTTGTCTGATTATTCCAAAATTTATGCCATATTTTAGTCTTGTTCTGATGCTTGCTTTGTCTCTTCAGTCTGAGTTTCTTCTTGTCTCTTGTTATGACTGTAACTGCTTTGTTGAAATCTGAGTATGCTGTTTCAAGTATTAGAAATTGCGATAAAAAGAATGCTAGTGTGAGATTTTATGCTAGTCTGGTTAGGACGTAGGCTGTGTTTAAGGTTTGATGTAGCTGTAGGTGAGAGATGCTTCAAATTCCTCTAGTGCCCTTGTCTTCCCTGTTGTTTCTGAGCTTTGCTAAAATTTCTTCCTTAGACAGAGTCCAAGTCTTGCAGTTCTTTGAGCCCTGTTGCGGCAAGTTGTAGAAGAAGGGAAGTGTCTACAATCTTATGATTAAATCTTTTAGTGGGTGTTTGTTCCTGGTCTATGTCTTTAACTATTGTTTCTTAACCCTCATTCTCATATTTAAGAAGACTAGAAGGGGCTGAAGTCAGGTAAATGACCTTCTCTAAGTGGTATAGGGCTCTGGCATAGTCTGGCAGGTAGGTCTTCATTATCTAGAAGGCTATGGGAGTTCACACATTTTATAATGATTACTTTTTGCTCCCTAATCCAGAGCCACGAGGGGATCTTACTCAAATCTTTACTGTAATAACCTAATGCGGCCTTGCAGATCTCATGAAAGCCTATGAAAGTGTGTGTTTCCCCTAAAATTGTGAGCCTCTAAAGACTGTTCCTCTCACAGTAGTCCACGTGCAGCTTTTAGCAATTTGTGAAAATTACTGTCCATGTGTTCCCACTCATTTATGACTCCAGTGGTTCTGTTTCAGGCAAGCAGATCTTGGCTGTAACTCTGATCTCTGGATTCACATATCTTTCCAGATTTTCAGAGAGCAATATACCCAGATTCTCTGATGGGTTTAAAAATAGTTATTAATTTTCAGGTTTTTTTGTTTTTCATGTTTTTACTTGTTGAAAAAGTAGCAACTTCTAGGTCTTTACAGGTCAGAGCAGGATTCTGAAATCCTGCCCCAATTATCTTTACACATGAGCATTAGGGTTGATCCTCTTTTTGAGTCTGCAGACAGAAAAAGAACCTGTAGATACAAGATTTGCTTCTGGTGAGAGTTTTAGTTTGCTTCTGGTGAGAGTTTTAGGCTGCTGTTACTCATGACGGAAGGCAAAGGTGATCTGGTGTGTGCAGATATCACATGGTGAGACAGGAAGCAGGAAAGCAAGGTGGGAAATGCCAGGCTCTTTTTTTAACGACCAAGACTCTCAGGAACTAATGGAGGGAGAACTCGGTCACATCCTCCCTCTAGGTCATTAGTCTATTTATGAAGGATCTGCCCCATGACCTAAATCCCTCCCACCAGACCCTGCCTCCAATATTGGGGATCAAATTTCAACATGCGATTTGGAGAAGACAAATGTTCAAATGATTTGGGAGGCCTCTTTTTTTTTTTTTTTTTTTGGAAATACATTTATATTTAATTATGTTTTTATTATTTTTGCTATTTTTAATCTTTAGCCATCAGATAAAGTCCAGCCTTTCTTTCGCCCTGTTTTGCTTCTTTCTTTCATGCAATTCCAACAGAAAGTGAGGTCCCAGTATCAATAAAAGAAGAAAGAGTTAAGTGAATGTGAATTGGAAGTGGACTTTGAGGTCATACAGTTAAATGTTCCCGTTTTATAAAGAAAGGTTCTGACACTTGAGAAAAAGACCAAGATTCATGTAAGGGGATTTGACTTCTCAGTGAAGAAGTTGGGGGTACTGAGCCCAAGTTTTCTGAATCTCTTTCTATTCTTGCTGATAGGAGCGTAGCTCCAAGGGAACAGCTAATTTATTAAATGATATCACATAACCAATGGTAATACACAGAATTCTTATGTTTTTGTGGTTCCTAAGGGATCACCTCTTTTTAAATGAACATTACACCTTCTTATTAATAGAACATTGAAAATATATGAGTAGACATTTGGACTCTGCAGAACTGTCTCCATGACAGTAGTAATGTAGGTCACATTTTGATCCAAACATTAATTGACAGTGTCCTTTAATGTACATTTTGGGGCTCAGGTAGTAGCAGTGAGGAAAACTCATTATAAGCCCAGGAGGAGACAGTGTGCAGCTCTGTGACATGCCATCTGATGTTCGAAAGGGGTTTTCACCAAATCCAGGAAGCTTTGCCCGAGGATAAAACCACCCTTTCACCAGCATATGTGGGGGGAAGGCTGCAGTGGCCCATGGAAGTGCCCTCAGGCAGTGGGGTCCCTGTCACCTGCAGTATCACCAAGGCTTTGAAAAGCACTTCTCTCTCTTTTCTTTTAGGATCTAAACCTTTCGCTCTCACTTTGTCCACCAAGGAAAACTGACGAGCATTATTCTCATGTCTCAGCTTTTAAAAGTACTTCCTGTTTGACAGATTTCCTTGTTCCCAGCTTAGTGTGTAGAAATGTTACTCCTTGGAAGTCTGCATCAATAAAAATCATTTAAATTTCTTTCTCAAGTTTCTGTGTCAGTTGTGAGCCTACCAACAATGTCCTAGCTGGTAGATAAATAGCAACAACTATATGTTACTTCTCCAAAGGACTGCTCAAATGTCAATGAAATGAATTGGAAATCTGTTTTTGAAATTGAAGAAAATTAATGGGATTTTAAAAATCATTTTAAGCAAAAGACTGGTAGATAAAACTTAAGGTTCTAATGCTGCATCACTGTTAATTCGTGGGCAGTAGATAAACCATTTGAACAGCAGTGCATGATAAAAGCAAACAGATGCCTATACAAAAGTATTTTAATGGACTACTGTGAGGTTTAATTTTTTTAAATTGTTTTTATGCTCATTTAATTAAACTAATTTTCTTGAGCACTCACTATTATGGTTTAGGTTCTCCCAGAAGCTTATTTGAGAAGTTGTTTCAAGAAAAATTGGTAGAAAATTGGTGAAGTGAGACAAGGAAGAGGGAGAAGCCAATGAGGAATTCATCATTAAGCCAGTTACCCATCTGGAGATTCAGAGTTATCCTACCTAAAGGCATGAAAGTGAGGGTATTTATCCAGTGACTTCCTCCACATCGAGGGATGTTAATTCCAAGGCACTCGTAGTTTGCCTTCTGCAGCTAAGCTGTTGTACTCCTGTAGTCAGCAGAAAGCCCTCAGCCACAGAGGCCACTGACGCCCCAGGCTGATGGCCCTCAAAGTACAGATCCAAAACTAGAAGCATCAGCAGCACCTGGAAACTTGTTAAAAATGCAAAGTTAGCTGAGTGCACTAGCTCATGCCAGCACTTTGGGAAGCTGAGGTGGGTGAATCACGAGGTAAGGGAGTTAGAGAGCAGGCTGGCCAACATGGTGAAACCCCGTCTCTACTAAAAATACAAAAATTTAGCTGGGCATGGTGGCAGGCACCTGTAATCCCAGCTACCCAGGAGGCTGAGGCAGGAGAATCTCTTGAACCTGAAGGGCGAAGGTTGCAGTGAGCTAAGATTACATCACTGTACTCCAGCCTGGACGAGAGTGTGAGACTTCATCTCAAAAAAAAAAAAGCATAATTTTTCTCTGCTCCCTTCCTTAAGAGCTACTTCTCATTGCAGTGTATTTTTTGTTTTGATTGTTACAGGTTGCTCTCCACATCTGCTACACAGCTCTCTTTTTGGGATGACATTTTACCATTTCATAGTGTAAAGACTGTTTCCTGAATTCTAGAACTTTTGCTTTCTAGGTGTACTCTTTTATTTGCAAAAAAAAGTCTTACAGTGGTTTGCTGGGAAAAGATATATGGGAAGTCAAGTAATTTTAGTCTTTGCATATCTGAAACGTATTTGCATATCTGCAAAAAGTTTATTCAACCATCACCCTTTGTCTTCATCCATTTGTGTTGCTATAACACAATATCTTACAGTAGATAATTTATAAAGAGCAGAAACTTATTTCTTGTAGTTCTGAAAGCTGGGAAGTCTAAGATCAAAGAATTAAATTAGCATTAGCATCTGGTGAGGTCTGGCCCTTGCTTCCAAGATGGAGGTTTGTTGCAGTGTTCTTACCTTGCAGAAGCATGAAAGAGAAGGAGACCACTCTCTCTAGTCCTTTTATAAGGGTGCTATTCTCATTGATGGGGACTGAGTTCCCGTGTCTTAATATCCTCCCAAAGGCCACACCTCTTAATACCATCAGACAGAGGATTACATTTTAAGGTGAATGTTGGAGGGGACACTATTATTCAAACTATAGCATCCTTGTTTTACTGTTTATGAAATTTTAGGGCAAAACTCTGTGTTTTTCTCAAAAATTTAAAGACAGTTTTTTGACTTTCTCAAAGTAGATATGATCACTTGAGAAATTTAGAGCCACCTGGTTCCAAATATCTCTATTAAAGCTATTTTCCCTTACCCCCTTGGAATTTTGGGAAATTGTCTTCATTCCCTGTGTCCCAAAATTTATCAATTGTTAAACTTTGTCCTTAGGATTTGAAATCTAAAGTGTTGTACCCTTTATTTCTGGAATTTATGGTTTTTAGTAGAGGAAATGTCCTTTTTTTTTTCCCTAAAATTCTGTTAGATGTTACACCTCCTCAATTACTCTCTAATTTATTATTTTTTCTCTTGTATTTCAAATTTTGTTTTATTTTTGTTTCTACTGATCATAAAATAAGTAAGAGGCATTAAGAAGCTATTTGGAAGCTTTCAGTATGTGGATCTTTTCATAAGATGATTGTTTTAGGTGGAATAATGATTCTTTAAACATGTCCCCATCTTAAACCCTGGAATCTACTAATATATTACCTTACATGGAAAAAAAGGACCTTACAGATGTGATTAAGTATTTTGAGAAGGAAGGTTATTCTGAATTATCCAGATAAACCTGATAGAGTCATCAGGATCCCTGTAAGACAGAGGCAGAAGGTCAAAGGGAAGGTACTACACTGTCTTTGAAGATCAGGGAGGGGGCCACGAGCTAGGGAATGCTGGTAGCTGCTAGAAGCTGGAAAAACGGAGAAAGATTCTCCCATAGATTCCCAGAAAGAACGCAGCTCTAGTCATTTTAAACTTCTGACTTCTAGAACTGTAAAAGTTCATTTGTATTGTTTGAAGTCACTAAACTCATAGTAACTGAATGCTGCAGTCCTAGGAAACTAATGCAAGGAGGCAGAAGCCATGTAGCCAGTTGCCTTTTACACTGGGATCCCACACCACAGAATGCAGAAGTGGATGTCAGTTTCTTCAGAATACACACACTCTATAACAGTGATTATTCACTATGATTTTTAGTTTTCTCACTTGTAAAATGGGCGTAATAATATTTACCATAATAAATTCACCAGATTTTTGAAGAAATCAGGTAAAATAAGTGGTCTGAAGTTTATAGCACCATAAAGTGCTCCCATTTCAAAATATTTCATATATAGGACCATAAAGTGCTAGAAAAGGTAAGATTTGAAAAGGGTATTATTTGTACACATAGCACTTATGAGGCCATGGACTTCTCCAGAAATTATTTTAAAAATTCTGATGTGTCAAAATAGGTATAAATTTATTTAGATTAACTCAGCAAAGGGAAAACGAGAAAAAACTATTGCTAAATAGTTAAAGGGAAATGTCAAGATGTGCCCTATATTTTCCAAAGAAGTGAGCATTTAGATTTTTAAGTAATTTTTTACTGTGGTATAGTTTTAGCCTGACATGGTGTCTCACACTAGTAATCCTACTTTTTTGGGAGACAGACGCAGTAAGATCACTTGAGCCCAGGAATCTGAGATTAGCCTGGACAACATAGCAAGACCCTGTATCTACAAACAAATGAAAATATTAGCCATGTGTGGTGGTGCATGTCTATAGTCCTAGATACTCAGGAGGCTGAGGTAGGTGGATCACTTGAGCCCAAGAGTTTGAGGCTGCAGTGAGCTATGATCTTACCACTGCACTCCAACCTGAGTGACAGAATGACTCTTTTAAAAAATGAAAAGAGGCCAGGCGTGGTAGCTTACTCCTATAATCCCAGCACTTTGGGAGGTCAAGGTAGGTGGATCACAAGGTCAGGATGTCGAGACCATCCAGCCAACATGGTAAAACCCCATCTCTACTGAAATAGAAAAAATTAGCCGGGCATGGTGGCTCACACCTATAGTCCCAGCTACCCAGGAGGCTGAGGCAGGAGAATCTGCATCTAAGGGGCAGAGGGTGCAGTGAACAGAGATTGCACCATTGCACTCCAGCCTGGGTGACAGAGTGAGACTCCGTCTCAAAAAAAAAAAATTGAGAAGAATAATTTCAAACAGATAAAAAATGTGTTAGAGTAGAAAACAGACTCTCATATATCCTTTGACTAGATTCACTCTCTAGTTACAGTTTGTCCAATTGGCTTTATCTTCTTTTTCTACCTCATCCTCTGTGTGTACAAATATGTCTAAAACAGACATATGATATTCAAGATATTCAGATATTACATATAATAAAGATGGAGATAGTGTGGCCTTCATTTAATTTTATTTTTTATGACTTGGGTAGATATTGACTTTATTTTTACTACCTTGGAATGCTGAGAAATCCATGGTTGGAAGTGCACTCTAGGATGAATAATGAGCTCTGGGTTTAGGACCTTCCTCACACCCATCAGAATTTCAATTTCACTTGCTACATCATCTAAGTCTAGTGCGCCCCAGTGAAATGTTGACAGAACAACTGAACTCACAGTATTATTATTTCCAGGTGCAATGACTAAGAACAATTTTCTACTTTTATTTTTCTTTGCCCTAGCAATTGAAAAAATTCTGATTTCTAATATAAAATAACCTATAAAAATAATGCATAGAGTTTCCTGTCATTTTAATTGAGCAAATACACAGAAAAACAATCTATAATGAATACAGGAAAACATGAGAGGCCAGAGGAAAATAGAAGGGTGAGAAAAATCTTTTGAGAGGCTTTGAATTACTATCTGTAAATGGGGACAGTGACTTTCTTCTTCCTATTAGAACTTCCCCCAATATTTTGTGCATTACTGTTGTCTCCAGTGGGGATAGTTAAATCTGTATTTGTAGAAGAAAGTTATTTCTCACAGAGAGGTACAATTTTTTCACGCTTCATGTCTTAGTTACAACAGTTGGCACTAGTAGGAAGAGGCTATAAAAATGTGCCAGGGTATAACTGGTGCCCTTGCTGCTGTAAGAAAGCCACAAGGCATCTCATGCATCGTGCTCAGAGGATTGAGAGCACAATCCTCTCCAGCAAAAAGAAGTTCAGAGTTGATGGCATTGCTCAACTGAGAGCATCCCTAACTTTTCAAGGCCCTTTATGCCCATTCAAATATGTTAGCAACATTTAATGGTCTTTAAAGGCTACTTTTCAAATAACGGAAGCTTTAGTTTGTTCTTTAAACTGAAGTGCTGCTACTTATTAAATTTTGAGAGGCACCATAGGCATATAGAGATATTTAAACAGTATATTTGGAGGTGCCCAAAATCCATATTAAAACTTTTAAAAAGTTTTAAGACTTCTAAAAGCAGATTTAACACATAAAACCACCATATCCTAGAAACTAAAAACATTTTTTCTAGGCATGCTCATCTCCAAAGTATGGTTGCACAGATGATACATTGAAATATGGTTAAAATATAACAATATTGATTTTCATATTTATGATTGCTCTAGCCTTTTATTTATTACTCCTAATTTTTATTTTGAAAAGTTTAAAACATATAACACAAAAATCATAAGTGTAACCAAAAGAAATAACCGTGTATCTTTATTTAGATTCATGAATTATTTACATTTTGCTACATTTACCTCATCTCTATACACGTAATTTATAGGGGATTTATTAAGAAAATAGGCTCACAAAGTTATGGAGTTTGAGAGGCCCCACAATAGACCATCCGCAAACTGGAGACCCTGGGGCGCCAGTGATGTGTCTTAGTCTAAGACTCTCAGAACCAGAGAAGACCTAATGACTTAGGGGTCTGCTGGTGCAAGTCCTGGAGTCCAAAGGCCAGGAGTCTGCAGTTCTGATGTCCAAGAAAGAAAAGGAAGAGTGTGTCCCATCTCCAGGACATAGATGGATACATTTGCCTTTCCTCTGTTTTTGCACCCTGCCCCCATGCCGACTGGATATGGCCCATTCACATTGCACATTAAAGGCAGATCTTTCCCACCTAGTCCACTCAGATTCACATGCTAATCTTCTCCAGAAACACCGTCACAAACATACCCCAAAATTTGCTTTACGAACTTTCTAGGTATTTCTAAATCCAGTCAAGTTGACATCTAAATAAACCATCACACACATCAGAGAACCCTCCCTGCTCCCATGCTTGGCTTCAGGAAAGAACTATCTCTAACCCCTGGGTTGCTTCTTTCCTAAAAGAGAACTAAATGCCTCTAGAGCCTTTTGTAAAGTTCAAGAAGAAATTTATCTGGATCAATAATGTGTTTTCATATAATTATATTTTATACAAATATAAAACTAGTCACATTCTTTTCTGGTCATTCATTTTGGAGCAAACTGATATATATAGTAATTGTCCTGAGGTTAATTTAAGGCTGCTCATGCTTTTTCAAACAAATGTTTGGTAAATTTATCTCAGCATGATAATGAATGCTACAGTTCAGAAAACACAATTTAACACAGAACCAAGGTATAAGCTCCTGGGATACTCTACTGTTCTAATGCTTGCAGAAAAAAGAAAGCCAGCCCATCCATTCATTTACTCATTTAAGATTCACTGAGGCCCTTTTAAGTGCCAGACACTGTAGCAGGCAAAAGAATACAAACGTGAAAGACACTCCCTGGTCTTTCTGAGACACGAATAGATAGATTAGAAATTAATAGATGTTGTGATATACGTAGATAACATGGCCTGTCAGTACAGGGGAGGAGGCCCTTGTATCACCTGCAGAAAGCAAATATCCTGTACATAAGTGTATGTAATTAGGATATCCTGGAGATGCATTTTAAACTTGGACATAGGTGGTGAATAGGACATGGCAACTGGAATGGATGTGAGTGAGGAGGAAAGAGCATGTTCAAGCCCAGTGGCCTTTCACTTTGCATTGTCAGAACCCTACAATAAAACTGCTTTGGATAATAATTATTTTTAGAATAATATTCTGATAAAGCCATCTTTGAGAATTGTTTTACTCATTTTTAAAATTTTGAGCTCTGGATTCTACTACTATAAGAATCTGCTTCATTCCTCCTTTGATAAAATGAAAAGAGTTGTAAAACTTGACCTGGCAGCTGTATGCATATATTATAATTTCATCGATGTTTTCTGTTCGTCAATGTGATATTCACTTAGGGTCATGTTCTGAGTAATGTCTTCTTTCCTGTGTTTTCATCAAAGTTGAAAGTTAATTTCAGATAGTTTGGGAATAAAGTATGGGAGGAAGTCATGAGAATGAATGCAAGAGGAAGAGTGAGGAACGATATCAGAAGGCGGCTTTTGGTCCAAGCCACAAAGTTTACTTTTATTCCAAAGGAAGTAGAACCATTGAGGGGACACAATTTACTAAGTAATATTGGTTACTAAGTAAAACACTGTCCTGAACTCAGAAGCATTAATAGAACTACCATTATTTGTTTTATTGCATACCTGTGCTAGACATTCTTAAAAGTTCCAGAGAAATAAAAGACAAATTTCCCCCAAATTTCAAGTATTTTAAAAAATGCTTACAAATATACATTGAGGAAAAAAGGAAAAATGTAGGGCCGGACAGTTTCCCTGTTAGTTTCTAACAGCTGCGTTATTAGGATCCTGACATTCGAAGCCTCAAAAATAAGTGTTGAGCATCATTCACTCTCACAGGATCGTGAGGGTTTGGGCTTGGGTGAGAGAATTCATAAGTGAAATCACATTCTTCCACAGTCCTTCAGATTTGATCTTTTGAGCCAAATTGATTCTGTTTTAGCTCATAGTCCTTATTTTCCAGGTTGAAGGAACTTGGCTGTGCTATTATTAAATCAATAACTTAATTATTAAGTTTAGTTAATTAGTAATTTAATTGTTGTTAAATTATTTAAAATGTAAACGCAATGCTTTTTCTTACAAAGTACCATATTGACAACTATAGTTGACACATTCTGATGACTTGCTTAAAATAAACATCTATGTGGGTGTGAGAAGTGAGTGGAACATCTTTGAGTTGGTTGAATATGAATTTGATCCAACGCACAGGAACATCAGCCAATGACACTCATTTGCAAAAGCCCAAGTTGTGATACCAAAATAGCAGTAAAATAATATTGTGATTAATTTCTGTTTTAGCTAGTGCATAACTTATCTAAAAATTTTGTTTTGGGTATATGTCTGAAAATGTTTATTCTCAGGAAAATTATGTCCACAAATATATCTCCTTTTTAAAATCTCCTATGTACACACACACACACACACACTTATATACACATATATATAGCATATATAACACATATACATTATAGTGTATGTGTATATATATATCTACATTCATACACATTGTATATATGTGCTTATATATGTTTACATATGCACAATATGTATGTACATCCACATGTGTTCTAAACTTTGGGAAGCAGTCTTTGTGCAAATAAAGCAGGGGCTCAAGAATAAAGGGCATGGTTGCACACTTCAGCCTTGGGACAGAAGACTGCTTTTTGTTAGGCAGTAGATTATTGGGGTCTTGTTCAAGCTTAGTGGACTTTCAGTTTGTATTCTTAGACCCTTACGATAAAACTGCTTTGCATAATAATTCTTATTAAAATAATCCTAAAGAAGCCATCCTTGAGAATTGTTTTACTCGTGTTTTTATTTTGAGCTCTAGATGCCACCTACCATGAGAATCAGCTTCATCCTCTTATCTCTTTGTTATAATGTAAAGAATTATTAAACTTGGCCTGGCAGCTATATGCATATGTTATAATTTCAGCCATATTTTCTGTTCCTCAGTGTTATGTTCAGTCAGGGTGATGTCCTGGGTAACTTCTTTCCTGTGTTTTCACCTATTTAAAACATCTCAACAACATTCTTTTATTTCTTGAATAACATACCATTTTAATCATTTTTCAAATTGTGAAATTGTCACTTTCAAAATGTTATGTTTTCTCTTCTCCCAGTTTTATCTTCCAAAATTCTATCCTTTTTAAAGCTGATCTTAAATAACTCATTTTGCATCATATTAACGGGAAACCTCAAACCATCATGTTTCTACATCTCAGATTTAGCATTTTTCTTACTGCGGCTTTTGCTTTAACTTTCATATACAGAATAACCTCAGTAGCCCCGGAAGCTATTCTTCCTGGACAGAGAAATGCCTAGTTAATGGAAGAAGCATGTGTTCTCACAAGGAAATGAGGCAATATTTCTCATTTTGACTCTCCATCTGATAGGTAAATGGTGATTACAAAGCATCCATTAACACCATAATTATTTACAAACACCAGAACTTAGTAATGGATAATGGATCCAAATATAGCCAGTAATGTTTTCCACCTCACACCAGGAGGCACGGGAATGTTTTCTTCACTTTAGTTATGTGTTCAGTTTGCCACAGGTTATGGAAGGATTGGCACTTCAGTTGAATTTATCACCTGCTGATTTTGGAGAGATACAGATTAAGGATGTTTACTGTTGCACTGAACTCCACTTGTCCTATTTGAAGTCTAGCCACAGTTCGTGTCGTTGGTTGTGCATGTACCATATTCTGGACACTCTTCTCAGAACTTTGTATGCATCTTCCATACTTAGAATACCTTATGAGCCAGATCTTAATTTTGTCTGACATGTTATTTTCAATTTTTATTTTTTCTTCAGTGTTAAATAATTGTCCCTTAACAGAACTTGGTAATTCTGTAGCAAGGACTCAGACTTGCTCATTCTATAGAATAAAGTATTTGAAAGTGATGAATACAGCAAAGCTAGTCTTGGTAAATTTCATTAAGTGTGTTGTAGTTCCTGGAACAGAGTAGAAGATCAGTAAGTGGCCAGGCACAGTGATTCACTCTTGTAATCCCAGCATTTTGGGAGGCCAAGGCAGATGGACCACCTGAGGTCAGGAGTTTGAGATCAGCCTGACCAACATGGTGAAACCCAGTCTCTACTAAAAATACAAAACGTAATTAGCCTGGCATGGTGGCACACGCCTGTAATCCCAGCTACTCAGGAGGCTGAGGCAGGAGACTCTCTTGAACCCTGGGGGCAGAGGTTGCAGTGAGCCGAGATCACACCATTGCAGTCCAACCTGGGCAACAAGAACGAAATTCTGTTTCAAAAAAAAAGTTGAATTTATTTGAATAACAGCTAAGTCTTGAACATTCCTTTTTAGATACTGAAATACAATTCCTTTCTGCCTAATAGCATATCTAGAGCCCTATATTTTCTATTTGAGACTAGTAACAGAATATTATATCATAAGGTAGCATTTGTTGTATCACCCAGTAAAAATGGAAATGCGTGTTTGCTGACTAGACTGAAATTCTAGAGGGCCTGGACAATGTTATTTTTCTTTGCATATTCAGTGTCCTTATAATAGGCACACTTCTTTAGTTCACATTTCACTTAAGCAAACTAGGTAATATTTTATTGGAATATAAATCTGCATTGTGTGGATCACATTTGTTAATTCCCTTTGGGAGCTACAGGAAATCCAGAAATAGTTTCCTCGGCCAGGCGCGGTGGCTCATGCCTGTAATCCCAGCACTTTGGGAGGCCGAGGAGGGCGGATCATGAGGTCAGGCGATCCCGACTATCCTGGCCATGGTGAAACTCTGTCTCCACTGAAATACAAAAAATTAGCCGGGTGTGGTGGCACGTGCCTATGGTTCCAGCTACTCAGTAGGCTGAGGCAGGAGAATCGCTTGAATCCAAGAGACAGAGGGTGCTGTGAGCTGAGATCGTGTCACTGCACTCCAGCCCGGCGAAAGAGCAAGACTGTCTCAAAACAAATAAATAAATAAATAAATAAGAAATAATTTCCTTGACTATGATTCTTGCTCTACTTAAATCAAGTCTTCTTATTATAACAGTGGGTTATATTATATATCTCCCTTTAAGAGATGAGAATGTCTGAAAAGATTTTCGCTTTTGATAAGCATAGTTGGTTTTAGAAAAAGAAAAGTTATTATTCTTGATTTTTTAAAAAAACTACGTCAAATATTAAGTTTATTCAGTGACATTTAATTGTTAAAGAAATAGCTGTAGTGACACTTTTACTATTTCTATTTATTCTTAAATATGGCTATAAAGTCTGAAAAGCCTTACTGAATTAGCTTTTTGATAACTAGCAGTTTCGTTGGGTTATGGCAGTCATGGACAGCAGAATACCCCCTATCACAAGCAGCATCTGTGAAAAATGAATGCATAGTAAATCTGAGTCTAAGAATCTTGCTGGGCTGTCCAATGACTTTTTGAATAAGGATTTACACCATGACCGATATTTCTCTGACGTGTGCAGTGATTTCCATATATAGCTATCACATTTTTCTGTGTGTTCACTTGTAATTCATGAAGAGCTTTTACATATCTAAGGGAAATTTTATTGAAGAACAGATACATTTAGCCAATATTAAAATATAAGTTGTTACTGGAAATTGAAAATCTAATTTTTTTTTTAATCTTACAGAATTCTAAAGAATAGCCCAATTTCTTTCTGCAAGAAAGAGCATATTCCTGCCCCTCTCCTATCTAAGAAGAGCCTGGCGGAGTTCTGAGCTGGGCTTGGCGGCAGAATTCCAGATGCTTCTACTGGGCCAAACACAGCACAAGGAGGCAAGGCTTGGAAGGAACGCAGCCCCAGGCATTGGAGAGACCTTCCCAAAGACACATGGATATGCAGCAATAATGAAAAGAGTACTGAGTGGACTGTAGGGCAGGCTTTCTCAGCCTGGGCACTATTCACATTTTGGCTAAATAATTCTCTGTTAGAGGTAGCTGTCCCGGCCACTGCAGGATGTTTAGCAGGACCCATCTTTTGTATCTCTGTACACTAAGTGTCAGCAGCACCTTTCTCCCAAGTTGTGGCAACCCAAAAAATGTGTTCAGATATTATCAGGTACCCACTGGGGAACAAAATTAGCCCCGTCCCCACCCTGAGAAAGCCTGCTCTAGGGGATGGCAACTTGAGAGATCAGCCAAAAGGGCCTGTGGGGCACAGAGTGTGGAGGCATTCCCTGAGCTAATAAAGTGAAACCTCACCGGATTGTTCTTTATCGTGTTTCAGACCTCAGTGATGACGGAAAGACAGTGCTTAAATAACCAACGGCATACCAGGAATGTTTGTTGCTTTCATGTTAATGAAAATTGAAAAATGTTAATACGCGAAATCGAGAGGATATGGTCAATACATTATGGATGTAATAAAATATGAATAGGTAATACTTGATAAAAGTGTCCCAGGCACAATTTGGTTTGGGACATAAAGAGACTTTTCAAAGCATGTGACCTACTCTGTACTATGAACCTATAAATGCAGCCTGTTCCTCAAACTTACTTGACCACACTTTAGAAAAAATTGCTATGATAAAATATAATGATATAAGGCAATTTTTGGCTATTTTTATACTTTATCTTGGAATGACAATTCATGAAACAATTCCACACTCACTCATTTATTTTATAGAAGAAATGTTACATCATTAAGAAAGTATTAATATTATTAATTACTGATCTACAAATGAAAATACTATGTTTGCATAGGAGAACATTAGTAGGGAGCTCAGCATCTATATCAAGTCTTTCTGATTGTATGTCCATGGCTCTTCCAATGCCACACAGATTCTGGGCAGAGTACTAATCGATATTTAGCAATTTAGCTCATAATTTTTGTTTGCCTTTGTTCCAGTAGTATTTTCACAAGCCATATAAACACTTAAAGTGCCAGAAAGCTATCCAGTCAATGAAGATTTAATATAGACACATTACTATTATTATCATTGTTATTAATGTCCTACTGGTAAACTTCTTGAGGTGTGCATGTAGACACACACACATACACAGAATGGTTTTGAATAAATAAAATGAGAAATACCAAATGTTCATAGAATTGAAAAGGCTGGGAATGTACACCTGTATTTTTAATTTACAAAGAAGGAGCTGTTCCAAGGAAAACTGATTTCTTTACTTCATGGTCTTTCTCACATTTGTTTTCTCCTCCTTTAAAAATAAATGTTGGCTCTCACTGAATTAGTTTTAATATATTTACAATATATGTAAGCTCTGTGTATTTTGAGAGAAAATGTAAATCCCATCTGAAATCACATTTGGTTATAATTTGAAAGAGTATTTCCTATGCAACTAATAAACAAATAAACAAATCAGTTTGATCCACTGGGCAGATAATATTGAGAGAGAACATGTTTTTATGAAACGAAAATTCATTTTTGGTATGGAAGTTCTTCTTGTGGAAGGAGCGCATGGAGAATTTCTGTGTCCTGTGTATGGCTCTGAACCTCTTTCATGTAGCACGTTTCCCCGACTGAGAGCTGAAAGAGGGTAGAGTGAATCTCAGCGGATCAATTAACAGAGGGACCTGTCCTTCAACAGCAGAAGATCTATTTCAGGATTTGCATATCACTGAAAAAAATTACAAAGCTGAGATAAATACAAGCCCGATAATAACTCACTGCAGACTTGGCTTCATTCCTAGATTTCCTTGGCTGTTTGTCCTAATAAAGTGTCTCCATGGCACTTAGGGCAGGAAGGTTATTAGTAGCTGTCAATCAAAGGAGGGAGTAGGCATCGGCAGGAGGAGGAAGAGAAGAGAGGTGACATTCATCCTCTCTTCTCACTGATATTGGGTATAAAAGTCATTCAGAGCAAGTGGTTAAAAAGGGACAGGTCCCTCTTCATCCCCATGGAAAAAAGAAAAGCTGCCTTGGTTACCAACAATTTAATAATAAAACAAAATACATCAATCATCTTTTTTTCTATCTTACTGATGCCTGAACATCCATCAATGCTAAGGAAATGAAGGACATATGAAAGAGATCTTCATAGGGGACTCTTGGCTTAATATTGTTTTTTTTTTTTTTTTTTTTTTTTTTTTCTGTTTCCATGAAATGCATACACATTGAGGCTTAAAGTTTAAAAAAAATTTTCATCATTATCAAACATCTCTGGGTTTTTTTTTTGATGCATTTTTTTAATGTTGGAATTTTTCTTACAGCATATCAAGTGAATGCCTTGAGAAAAAGAAATCAGGTAGCAAAACTGAAACATACTTTTCAAGTTCATTTAAATCAGATACAGTGATTTTGACTTTACCAGGATGACACTCAAAAGCTACCTATATAGCAATTAATTGATATTTTAAAGGTATTTAAATTATTGTACCATTTTCTTAATTAAAGTATATCTACTGCTTGAGCACATCGTCTCTCTATATGCATATTTTCATAAGTAACAGAATCCATAGAGTGCTAATTGATATCCTGGTCTCCAGACAATACTTTACTAAATGAAATGACAATTATAAGCAATTAAAATTCACTTTACATACTACTTCACCTATTTGGTATGTATTATGCATGAAGACAGAGAGTACATTGCCTCACTGCTCAGGATTTCTGTGTGTCTCAGAAATTGATGGACAGCTCCAAGATCTTCCTTTTAGTGCATTTTTTCCCCGTAAATCAGGGGTCACTTGGGGGCTTATCAGAAACCCTGTATTTTGGTGTTACTTAGATTAAATAGCTAATAAGAGCTGTTATTTGTTGCAGATTGAGGCTTTTTTCATATTTGCCTAACGTACATCAAGAGCACTTCTCTGCAGAACTACTCTTGTGAAGAGTTTTTTTTTTAATAGATATGCTACTTTCTAATTACATAGCCTATTCTTCTGCTTCTAGCTGCAAGATATCCTACATAAATACTATTCATATCTACACTTCATCATAACAGTTACATATTAACCTGTTGCTCTATACAAGACTAAACTTGGAATTTTCTGACTTCCATTATTTTGCTAAGGCCCAGTTGACCTTGAACTAATAAAGAAAGCCATATGATATGCAGCAAGAACACCAGTAACATTTGCCTGTTTACTGAATAAAAGAGACCTCTATTTCCTGTCATTTCTCTCTTTAAAATTTTCAAAACAGGCATATTCTGGAAACAAAAGAATGCGAAGAAAAAAGAAAGAAAGGAATATAAATAGGAATTCTGTGACAAAAATAATGCTTAGCCTAAAATGAAAAGTGGATTTCTAGATTTGAATAAATATTTAATTTGAATGAATGACCACTTCTATCAGGGAATATGCATTTGTCTATGCTTCAGCCCCGTACAGTTATTACCTGTTGTATTGTGAATAGATGCTACCTTCTCGTAGGAGGATAGGATCCTACGAGAATTTTCAGTGAAAATACTTTTTCACTATTAGAATATGATAAAAAATTTAAAGTCATGCTGTCAGTAATGGTACCTTACATTTTTCATTCTCACCATGAGCCCCAAATTGAAATCCTTTCATAAACTGCATCTTCATTCACTTATTTGCATGGCTTTTGCATTTAGTAGACTAATTTCTAAGCAACAAGTGGTGCCATCAATTTTTAAGAAACCCTAGGCTTGTAAGGGTTGGAGCTGTGGACTGTTTACATGTGAGTCATTTTGCAAAAGCGTTAAGTGATGAGAAAGTCAATAGAGTTGCAGGGGACCTTTAGAAAGATTTCGTTGATTTGGAAAGTTTAACTGCATCCCCACAATAATGTTTGCATTTGTTTGTTTTTCATTGTTAATGAAAGGTCAGATTAATTATCCAAGAAATAAGCACTGAAAACTGACATTCGTTTGGAAATCATATCCCTTTGAAAAGACATCTGTGCCAGTAAACTATCTACTTTTAGTCATAATCTTCCATCAGTCTTAAATCATATTTTAGTAAGATTTAAGATTAAAACCTCATTCTCATTTGCAACAGTTTTATTCCAGAAAGGTTGATTCTAATAATTATTAATCAAGCTGACATCAGATACAATAGAAAAATTACTTATAAACAACACTTTCCAAATTTTTTTAGTTCAAGCATAATATGTTGAAAAATTGTATATATATTTATAACTGAATATAGTTCATTATAAATTAGATTTTATATTTGTAAGATTCCATTTTTACAATACGTTTTTCTTCTCTCCCTTTCCTATTTACTTCTTATCTTTTCTCCTTTTTTTTGAAACAATTCCTTTTGCAGTCTGACACATGGAATGTAACAAATTATCTATTAAAAATATTCCTAATATAAATAAAATTGTTGAAATTATTGTTTTATTAATTTTGACTAAACATTCCTATGCAGTAGTATGAATCTTATTAATTACTAAATCCTGTTTACTGAACTGCAATATCTTATTTGCAGTAAAAAAATACTTTTTCTAGAATAATAGATTACATTTTTTTCTCAGTGTTTGTATTTTTATATATTTTGATATTTAACATATCACTGAACATTCCTCAAGTGCAAAAATAATTGCATAATATTTTTTATAATTATGAATATAGGTTTTTCATTAAGTTTATTTTTTTGTTTTGTTTTGTTTGGGTGAGTTTTTTTGTTTTGTTTTTTATCTTATATTTTTTTGGAAAAATTGTTTTGCACAGTAAATGAAGTGCCAATGCAGACAAATGTAACCAACATGAAGCTAGCCAATAGAATTCAACAAACTGCTAAGGTCATTAATATAATTTGTTTTGGCACTGCTACATTTCCTAGTGCTACTCTGAGTAGTTTGCTGGGCACATCAATTTGTTTTCAGCTATTGTGAAATTGGATATCTTGGCTTTCATCCAAAGCACCCTCTCAATTTGCATATCTTTGTTATCATTTCAGGTTCTCAGAACATACTGTGGACTATCACACCATCTGCACCAAGATCCTCACATCCAAACACAAATTAAAAATGAAACTGTAAAATTTGCAAGGAAACAATACAGACCTTTTATCTCATTCTCCCTCTGTTCATTTTCAAAAGAGAAACTTGCTTGTAGCCAAGCATAGCAAAAAAGGCTTTTATTAATTGGACTGGCATCAAGCATGCATACATAAAATTGTTTATTTTTTCCCTATAAAGGGGTTGCCTGACATAAAAGGGTCTTTGAAGATGACATTCAGATTTTGACATTTGCATGATATTGTATAAATATCAGAGGTAGGAGACTTTTCTGACAAACCAGATGGGTCAAAAGAAAAAAAAAGAAAAAAAGAAAAAAAAAGGCACTACTATAGATATATATTAGTCCTTTATTTAAAAAAATATTAACTTGTCCTCTAAGCTAGGAATTATTAGGCAGTAAAAAACAAACATATTTGTTACAAACCAAAGCTTTTATTTTGTTTTAAGAGAATTCTGATTATGGAAAAGTATGACATTTATTTTAGCAATATATTCTATATTTTGATTAAGAGCACATCATGTATTGAATCTTGGCCTTGCAAGTGCTATAGTAATTAAGTTTTATTGTTCAACTCATTGCTGCTGGATGGTCTTGATTTTGATTGTAGGTTGGGCTTTGGAATGTTGTTGAAGGATGGAAGGGCATTCTGGGTCCTTGTATTCATCAACATCTGGATTATGCAGGCATAGCTGTTTTACTTCCCTTTGTGATTTCTGAATGCAGATGGAGTCTGCTTATAATTTCTCACAATGGTAAGAGTGTCCCTCCCAACCTCCATCAGTAGATCTGTACATTAAAAAAGAAGAAGAAATAAAAAAAGAAAACCACCTGGATGGCACTTAGGGGCAAAGGCAGGAGTGAAGAGCAGACAGATGACGAGGGGATTTGCTGATGGTGTACTTCCATATAGATTTCAAATGCCAGCAAAGGGAATCTCCTCCATCTGAGTGTATAATAGAATAGTACAAATTTGATTAGACTCCTTGACTCTTAGTTATCAAGCAAGAATGAGACACAGTCAGCAAGTTGTGTACAAATTCAGTTTATGTATTTGGCCTTCAGCGTAGACTGGTCATTCTTCAGGTCCCTACAGTGTGATCCATGGATTTCTAATGCCTTTACTCTAGTAATCATCTCAGTACTCATTACGGACCCCCAGGAGACATGTCTGTATTTTGTTTTTGTAAGTTTTGTCTTTAGTAATAACATGTTCTCCTATTTTCCAGAGGAGTCCAAAATGGAAAGAAAAACACATTTTTTTTGGAAATAATGGTCAGATGTGGCTCAATCTGAAGGTCAAGGCAAGTCATAGATGAGAAGCGTCTAGATAAATAGGAGAGTCTTGCACATACGGACAACTCACCAATTGTTTAGAAGCTCTCATTTCAATATTTTAAAACCTTTTGTTGTATCATTACCAAGTTGTTCCTCTTACTCGAAAGCCCTCCCCTCTGCATTTTTGACATAAAGCTACACAATTTTTCAACTGTCCTTTCTCCTGTGTGACTAATCAGATGCTCTAAATTTCACTTACTCACTACCATCAAGAACATGCTTTCTTTTTTCTTTTCAGATTCTCATAGCTCTCCATGTCTCCTTGCTTGTCATTCCTTGTCCCCAAATTCTGCTTTTTATACTTTTTTGGTTTTTAAATAAAGCTAATAAGAAATGAGTATGCTGAATGAAATCACACAGATGGCAGAATCCAGTGACAGAGTTCCAATTAATTCTCACCTCGCATCACCTGATCAAGACTCCTTGCTGTGGAAAGGGTATGAACTTCAGAACACTACCTGGAACTGGAAACTCAGTACACTACCTAGAACCTGCTTAGGGAGTGCCAAGGAGCAGTTTTTCCTTTGATGTTTGCCTGGGACAAGAAAGGATATTGCCAAGAAGATTTTCTGTTATTAGGCCTCCCTCCTTCCTATCCTTCAGCTAGGGACAATAGGCTTTTCTCGGATTATGTTTTGCCCATGTTTGTTGGCAGTTCTCGTTGGTGGCTTCTACAAATTCTGAACCAGGATATGTGGGAGTGATAAAGGAAACCCAAAAATTCGTTATACGTTGTTCCTCAAATCTCAGGGTTCCTAGGCAGTCTTCTTTTCTCTTTTCACCTTTCAGTCTTCTTCTGTGATTTGGTGCCCCATGTCCAGTATCTTATACTTCTAAGTGAGAGGACAGAGAGAAAGGAACTACTCCATTGTGGAGTAACTTACTATCCATTTTGTCACCTTTGGTTGTTTTCCTCACTATGTTCAGATTACTGCATTGTGTTAGCTCTATTGTTGTCAATCGCATGCACTGATTACTCCAAAAACTGTGGTGGGTATCTTTCACTTATTTAAATCGGCGATTCTGCATCTTACTGGCAGAATTAAACTCTGAAACATTCTTTGTCTTTTCTGTTATACTTCTTTCTTCTCCATTTTTATTTTTTCCTTCCTCCTCCAGCCTTTAGTGCTTCTTGCTTCCAGTATTATATTCACTATCACCTATCATGAATCTACATTTTCATCAAAAATCTCAACTTCTTACTTTTCCTCAAAATTAAACAATGCCTCGTCTACAACTGATGCAAATGAAGCTTATTGACATTATGGTCACACAATACTTCAAGTTGTGGAAGCAACTAATAATGTTCTTTTTATTGGTATTGTGAACATCCAACTTCCTAGACAATTAGAGGAAGGAGCACATTTAATGAATTTCTGTTGTGTGCCAGGAATGGTAGTTGGTCTGCTTTTTTTTTCCTCTTCCAACTCAGAGGGCTTCTTCAATTAATAAGAAATTTTCACCTCTACCACTGACTGTTATAAAAAAATAGAAATTAGTTTCTGTCTTTTAGCTGTAAGTAATGAGGATCATCAAATATCTTGAAGACTCCTTAAGCTTTACAATGTATATTTCTTGGGGTTCAAGATCCATATAGTTTAGAAAATATTGCAGAAAAATATATGTGGCTTAGTTCACAGGATTTCAAAAGAACTATTTGAAAGTGAGAAACTGTAAATCAATAGTTGATTTTATTTGGTTTGCAAGACACTAAAATAAAGGTATGAGCTTTTTAATTCAGCAAGATTTATGGTCTTAGTACCATATAAAAACACATAGTGATCATTTGTCTTTGCCTTTTCAGGTCTATCTACTTAGAAACTAAAAATATAAATAAATTAGAATAAAGTAAATTCACTATTAAACAACTTTTAGATCAAAGGGGAAATGTAAATTAAAATGGAAGATCAATTAGAAAGCAATGACATTAAAAACTTTTCAAATCAGCGTCCATAAAACACAAGTCACAGAGCACTCAGAAAAAAATCCAGAGCGTTAAATATCTATACTAATACAATGATAATACATGGAATAAGCTTACAATTGAAAAATTTAGGAAAAACATAAATAAACCAAAGGAAACCAGCAGGAAGGAAAAGAAAAGTAATTACTGAGAAATTATTGAAAACATAGGAGGAGGAATCAATAAAAGCAAATGTTGGTTCTTTAAAAGATCAATGAATCAACTAAACCACTAGCCACCTTAATCCACACAGAAAAGAAAGCACAAATACACAACATTTTAAAATGTCAAAGAGAAAATCACATTTTAAACAAATGAAATTTCAAAAGAATTATGAAAAAAATTATTTTTAAAAGACCTATTCAAATTCATTTGAAAACCTAAATTAAAAAAAAAAACTTACTACAAAAATATAAATTAGCAAAACAACTCCAGTAGAAACAATAAATCTGCTCTAACCAATATCCATGAAGGAAGAAAAATTTAAACAGTAAAAAAAGTATGACAATCCCAGAAAACTTTATAAGAAAATTTCACCAAACCTGTGACAACTAGATAGAGATCACTATTTAATGTAATTCAAAAGGTAGAAAAGAAAGAAAAAAGTATATTTGTAAAAAATAAATTGAATAAAACAGACTATGGAGGACACAGAGACTGATAAAAAGCACACAGCAAAGAGTGCAGAACAATCTCACTTATTAATAGTAGTAAAATATTTTGCATGTCTCTTCCCCAAAAGGTAAAGTTAAATGATAAAATACAGTCTATAAAAGATGATTGAAATCTATAATATTTTAAGACATTGTTAAAAATGGATAAGAAAAAGACTGATAACCCACCATGAAAATAGTAAAAGAAACCCTTTTAAAATAGTAAAAGGTATGTGAAAATGGTTCAAAGAAAACTTAATGCAAATGACCATTGAATTCTGAAAGCACATTCAACTTCACTCCTAAAAGAAGAAACATAGCTACACTGACATGGAAAAGTTTGATAATCTACTCTGATGGTGAAGTGGAAGGAAATGCCTGTGTTCCCCACTTTACTAGTGAAAATGCAAAATTACACAGCCCCTATGGAAATTTGACATCCAACAACATTACATATACCCTTAGCTTCAGAAATCCTCTAATTCAACAATACTGATTCTAGGAATCAATCCCCAAAATACATCTGCAAAAATAAAATGGAATGAATGTATAATTTTATTAAATGTGACATTATTTTTTATCAACAGGCCGGGCGCGGTGGCTCACGCCTGTAATCCCAGCACTTTGGGAGGCCGAGGCGGGTGGATCACGAGGTTAAGAGATCGAGACCATCCTGGTCAACATGGTGAAACCCCGTCTCTACTAAAAATACAAAAATTAGCTGGCCGTGGTGGTGCGCGCCTGTAGTCCCAGCTACTGGGGAGGCTGAGGCAGGAGGCGGAGGTTGCGGTGAGCCGAGATCATGCCATTGCACTCCAGCCTGGGTAACAAGAGCGAAACTCCGTCTCAAAAAAAAAGAAAGAAAGAAAAACATGTATATGCATATACACCAATGTATGTATAATAAACATTAAACAAAAATATTGTTACATATTTATCAAATAAATTAATGACATATTTTAGCCGAAAAAGTGCTAGATAACGAGACATCATATAGCTACTGATGTGATGTAGTATGTCATACATGGCAACAACAACCAAGTCTTCTTCTCCTCAACCACAACGTATTTTAACTTGCATCTAATAAAGCCTTCAGATCTATCTTTTGATCTACTGGTATCTTTAAGATACAGGCACAAGGTGAAGGTTTCCATGAGGCAGCACTTAACCCAATCTAGGACATGAGATATTTCTGTGGGATAAGTGATCCCATTTCCTCCACAAGTCAATAACATAAATACAAATTAATAATATTAAGAAAGAGGATAACAGTCTAATTAACAGTAACTTAAGACATGTAACAGCACAAATCATCCCACTTAAAAAAAAAAAAAAGAAGTTATTTGAGAATGAGTCTTCAGTGTTATTAGCATAGTAAAATATTGTTTATTTGGTTTTAAAGACAGGATCTCACTCTGTTACCCAGGCTGGAGTGCAGTGGGGTGATCATAAGTCACTGCAGCCTTGAACTCCTGGGCCCAAGGGATCTTCCCACCTTAGTCTCCCAAAATGCCCGTACTATAGCCATGAGACACTATGCCCAAACTGTTTGTTTGTCTGTTTTGATATACATACTGATGTTCTTGGTTGGGGTGGTCGAAATGGTGTAATACCTAGAATTTCCTTTATAATACTCTAGAGAAATCACGGGTGAGAAGGAGAAAGAGAAAACTGTAGAAAAGTGAAGCAAAAGACAAGCCTTGCACAAACTTTTATGATTGTTAAGCTTGATTACGGTAAATTGTGATTCTTCTTATTTTCTATATTTGTTCGCATGCATAGATCTTCATATAAATGAAAGAAAAATAGAAGGGAAAGATTGTGGAAAGAGACATTTTAGAAACTATATTAGTCATGCTACAGAACAACAAACCCTGAAATAGTAACGGCATACATAAAATAAGTTATGGAGATCTGAAATAAGGTGGGACAGCCTTGCTCCACAAGATTTTCTTAGGCCTGAGCTGAAGTGACAGCAATTAATTCAGACATATTCTTCCCCCTAATGGAAGGCCAAAAGAAGCCCCTGGAGAAGCAAGCAGAAACATACAATGCCTCCTTGGCCTCCACTCAGAATTGACACTATCACTTCCTCAATATTCTATTGGCCAAAGCAAAATATATTCCAAAACCCAACCAATATCAATAGAGCAGGGATATTCACTCTTCTCTGGGAAATTTGAACTAAAGTGGGGTGCTGGGGGAGGAAAGAGGAAGAGAAAACTTACCAAGAAACGATGGATCACAGAAAATATATATATATATATTTTTTTTTTAACAGTCTTGCCCCTCTGCTGCAGGACTGCTGAGGTCCACTCCAGGAAAATAAAATCTAGAGTTTGATTTGGTCATGGCTTTTAGTTCAAGTGAAGAAGAAATGTAGAGAGTTGGATATAGGATTTTGGTTTTTAAAAAAGAGTTTGAGATGAAGATGTAATTTTTAATATTAATTTATCATTGCTTTCACTGAGTTGCTGTGGTATTTTGGTATTAAATATTGAGAAAGCATATTGACAAGACTAATCATGGATATTTTCCAAATCTTGATTAGAAATGTGTAAAGAGGTTTATATAAAATAGCAGAATTCAGATAAAATACAAATAGTTTTATGAGTAATTTTTCAAGGCTAACTGATTCTTCTAGATGGTTTTACTTTCAGATAGTTTAATTTTCGGATTTTCCAAAATAACAAAATGGGAACCAGCAAAATATTAAGGAATCACAGATTCAGAAGGACCAAAGGTTTGAACTGATCCTAACTCCTTCTTACTCCAGGAATTCCTTCGACAACATGTGTGCAAATGGTTATTCATATATCAGTTGTCCATTTTCAAGGAAGAAAACCACATTACTTTACAGAATGCCTCATATAATCTTTGGATGATTTTTAGTGCTGTGAAGCTCCTACTGACATCTTACTTCTATATATTTACTAGCATTGTGATTCCACTAAGCTTCAGTTTCCTCGGTTGAAAATAGTAATGATACCACTTGCATTCCATCCTTTTGTGTACAATGAGAATAACTGTTCTTCTCCAGGCACATTGAATCTTGCCAATATCCCATGACACCTTAAACATGACTGACCATAGCTGAACACGGTGGCACACACTTGTAGTCCTAGCTACTCAGGATGGGAGACTGAGGTGGGAGGGTGGCTTGAGCCTGGCAGGCAGAGGTTGTAATGAATCAAGATCATGCCACTGCACTCCAGTCTGGGTGACAGAGCAAGACCCTGACTCAAAAAAACAAAATAAATTTCTGATTGTGGTTTCCAAATCTGTATTTTGAGATGCTGCTTATCTGGGAATAAGGGAGTCATTCTTAAACTTGGCTATTCTTTGAAATCACCTTGAAAAAATATATAAAGTCTGGGCTCCAACCCCAGAGAATCTGATATATGTTGGTGGTATGTTCTAGGTATTCTAATTGTAAAAGTTCCTCAGGTGATTCTAAGGAACAATCAGAGATGACTGTTCTGAAGATGGAATTTGTTTAAAGCAGATAATTGTTTTTTGAATCATCACCTCTTTCTTAGACTGAAATTTTCTATTACCTTTTAGTTAGTATAGTCATTTGCATGAAGCAGTAAGCCCTCAAGCCACATTCAGAGAAAAGTGTTTATTCAAAAGTTGTAAATGGTAATATAAAAAGAATTTAGTGGAAATTCAAGAGGAGGTAAAATAATAAGACTGGTCATTATAAATACTAGATCTGTGTTTTCTTTTGTAGGTAGAGTCACTAAATCAATATAGTTATACTCTAGTTCGTGGGTCCCTAAAATTTAGCATGAGTCAGAATCATCTTGGGGGCCTGTGAAACTGTTTTCTAAGCAAAACCTCAGAGTTTGTGATTCAATAGACTCAGAGTCGAGTCCAAGAATTTTTATTTTTAATAATTTCCCAGTTGATGCTGATACTGCTCATTAGGGGTCGCACTTTGAGGATACTGTTCTAGTTGTTGCCTCTTTTTGGACACCTATGAATTTGCTTCATCTGCTGTTTACTAATTCTGCTTCCTCATCCCCTCTACTTACATAAGGCAATGGTTCTGAAATCTTTTTTTAAGCACTCCAGATGATTCTGCTGCAAGATGGAGTTGTAGAACCCCTTTTCTTTGTGTTCAGCTTGCTTAACAACCTACCTCTCTCTTCCCTCTTAGGTTTGTCCTCACTGATCACTGGTGGTGACTGAAATTCCTGAAAAGCAGCAGCTCATTGGCTCAATTCATCTTTTCATACCAGATGGTTGGGCTAGGAGTTATGAGTCAGTTTTGCTTTGGCCAGATGATCAATCAGCCTCAAACAGGTTCTCAAAGTGTGGCCCTGGGGCCAGTAGCAACAGCATCACCTGAGAACCTGATACAAATGCCAATCATTAGGCTGTGCCCCAGACTTGACTCAGAAACTCAGGGGTGGGGCCCATCAATCCATCCCTATTTAAACAAACCCTGTAAGTGAGATTGCTGTGCATTAAAGTTGACAATCCCTACTGCAAAATAAGAATTTCACTTATGCTCAGCGACCTCATGTATTACTTTATCTTACCTCAAATAGCATAGGCCCAGCTGGTGGCAAGATTCATCAAAATATTTTTTTAAATGTAAAATCTTGCCACTAATTTGCAGTTCTTCAAACTCCAACTTTTACAAGCTCTAAGATATCCATTTCTAAAAGAGATTTTTTTTAAAAAAATTAGATGTCTTTGATATCATAGGCTCTCTATTACCACATTTCTACACTGTCTATGGTTTCAACCACAGACAACCTGGTTTCAGTTTATAATTGCAGAATCCACAAGGGCCACATTGGCAATAAAATACCCCGCAATGACCATGGCAGTGCACATCTGGTATGTAATTTTACATAAACAAATTTTACTTTGATGAAACTGAAACCTATGAAATTTAAACAAAATGGTGTTAGGGCTGAATCCCAAAATAAAAGGACAGGAATTTGAGTTTCTGTTTTTCCTTTTTTGAAACCCAGGTGCACATTAAAGTTAGTGCCAGGACACACACTTGTATAATTTGGCTCAAGGGCAGATTTTCCTGTCTAATGACATTAGACCAGCTACATCAAAATAACCACAGATCTCAAGTAGACTTGGGTAAACCCCATCCTTCCAACAGAGGAAAGAGGAAGGAACTTGCTTAGGTAGCCAGTAATGTGCTAAGACGCACCATAACCTTCAACTTGACATCCAAGAAAACACTGAAGGAAAGCACTGTTTTCTGCTTTGGAATGAATTACTAACTAAGCCACTCAATGCTGGAATCTGTTTTAGGCAGACGCCTATATCAGGTGCTATCGGGAACCAGAAGTCAAATTATTACTCTTCATCTTATCTTTATAAAATAATAGAAAATAAAAGATGGATGTGACCATACTTTCTTCCTATAGTATATGATCTTCAAAGATGAAATCAGATTACTAGGTTCTTTCAGATGTATTTTTCTAGAAGCTATTAGCCTCTAATACAGAATTTTCAAAAATCAATAAAACTTAAACAGGATATTTATGTTCTTTGAGAGTTATGGTTTTGTGACTGAAGACACAAATTAGTATATTTAGTCAACTAGAAGGAAGGTAACTAAAATCAGTAATCATTGTATTTATACCTTTTCTCAATATGCCAGCTCAAACTCTGAAATCGGTAAAATCCCAGAAGCTCCTTCTCTAGTCTGCCATTGAACGTGGGATTCTCAAGGGTTTGTGGTGATCCACTCCTCTCTGGATCCATGTTTTTTTCTTTCTGAATGATTTCACTTGTGTGCTCATCTCTAAAGTCCTATCTTAAAGGCTGACTGCCCAACCCTGCATCACTTTTTTATCTGGATTTACCATAAACACCTCAGGCCTAGTATGTCTGAAATGGAATTCAGTGCCTTTTTTCTTTTCTCAGCACAAACCTGATACCTTTTCCGTGTGTATCTTAAGCAATAAATCCAACAATTATTCCTGTCTTCTTCTTCTCACTTATTTACCATATTTCTGAAATCGATGGTCACCTTTTCTTATCGATTCTACTTCAGAATTACCTTTCCAATCTGCCCTTCATATTCATTCTCTATCATCTTTTACCAAAACCATTTTCATGTCTTCATACTTTTTCTGCTATGTACATTTCTATATCCCAACCCATTTTTCACTTGCACAATTTCTTCATTGAAATGTAAATATATCTAGATTGCTCCTCTTTTGGAGTTTTCTTTGGAGTTACTGTAATTTAGAACCTAGTAGCATTCTATGAAACCCTTTAAAATACCAGTAATCCCATTACTGGAAATATACCCAAAGGATTATAAATCATTCTATTATAAAGACACATGCACATATATGTTCATAGCGGCACTGTTTACAATAGCAAAGACCTGGAACCAACCCAAATGCCCATCAACGATATACTGGACAAGAAAAATGTGGTACATATACACCATGGAATACTATGCAGCTGTAAGAAATGATGAGTTCGTGCCCTTTGTAGAGACATGGATGAATCTGGAAACCATCATTCTCAGCAAACTGATACAAGAACAGAAAATCAAACACCACATATTCTCACTCACAGGCGAGTGTTGAACAATGGAACACATGGACACAGGGAGGGGAGCATCACATACTGGGATCTGTTGGGGAGGGACTAGGGGAGTGACATTGGAAGGGTAGGGAGTTGGGGAGGGATAACATGGGTAGAAATGCCAGATGTGGGTTATGGGGGGATGGAGGCAGTAAACCACATTGCCATGTATGTATGTATGCAACAATCCTGCATGATCTGCACATGTACCCCAGAACCTAAAGTACAATAAAAAAATACATATATATATATATAGTACACACTTACCTCTTTACTTTCATCTCTAGATATTTAACTTATGCTGCAACCACTTGCACCACTTCCCTTTTCAGAATGTATCACGCCTCATCATACCTCACCATGCCTCACCATGCCTCACTATGCCTCACCATGCTTCATCATGCCTCATGGTGTCTCAACATGCCTTGTCATGCCTTTGTCATCCCTCATCATGCCTCATGCCATCATACCTCTCCTTGTGGCTGACTGTGCTGTTCCCTTTGGCTGCAGGGCCCCTACTTTCTCTCTGTGCTGCACTGCTCCTTTTTATTCGTTCACATTAAACTGAGCTGTTAGCTCATTTAAAAGAACTTTCCTGAGTAACCTAGGGTAGGACTCACTTCTACTTATTCTAGCACTTTGCACACTATATTGTGAGGTTCCATGCCATAGAATATTCTACTGTTTATCTACATTAAATTTCCCTCTCCTTTCAAGGGACCTGGGAGGACTACAATGCTCTACCCACTTGCAGTTATTTGAAACCGTATTACCAGATTTAGCCAAGGGCCAGTGAGCTGAAGCGAAAGGGGTCACTTCCACAACATAAACACATTTAATTGCTCTTTTCCTCTGCTTTAGTGACAAAGGAGGCCTGGTAGTACACATGGGGTAGCTATAACATGGTGTTTCTTCTATTAATCTGAGTTCTTGTGTGACTCTATGGAACAGAGTTTTCTGCCAAACACAAGATGAGCAGGTAGCATGAGTGAATTAAACTTTTGTACAATGTTTTAGTTATCTACTGCCATGTAACAAAAGGTAATCCAAGAGCCCAGACTGTGCCACTGCAGTCCAGCCTGGGTGTCAGAGTGAGACTCTGCTTCCAAAAAGAGAAAAAAGCAGCCCAAGATGTAGTAGCTTAAAATAACAACAATTTATAACTTATGATTCAGTGGGTTTGCTAAGAAGTTCTACTGGTCTCACCTAGGCTCACTATGGCCAGGGTGGGTGCTTCTGTTCTCTTCCACAGGGTCATTCCCTCTCCCTGTGGCCTCACTCCTCTGATTGGTCTCAGTCCACATGGTCTCCTTCCTTCATGTGTTCTTATGCTTCAGGGACTTTCTACAGAACTTTCTTAGAGCATGGTGGCTGTGTCAAAAGCAGAGACTGCCAGGTCTCAAGAATCAGGTCTAGAATCGGCATATGCTGTTGGCCAAAGCAGTCACAAGGACAGACTAGATTCAAAGGGCATTTTCATACCTCCTAAGAAGTTTATCACAAGCACACAGGGAGAGGAAGAATTGCTGCTGGCCATCTGTGGAGGCTACCTACCATATTAGGTTAAGTTCCAGAGAGTTGGAGATTAATTGTCACTGCAGCAGACCCTAGGTTGTCCTGGCTAAAACATTCTCCTTGTCTTAGGAACTAATTTATAGGTTCTCCATGGTAAAGCAAATGACAGAGTCCTATTTCTTGAAGTTATATCCACAGTTCCCAATATAAGGGTTGGATCATGATCAGCAATTCACTAAAAGCTTATTGAATCAATCAAAGAAGATTTTAATTAGGCCAAAAAGAAAACATAGCTTGACGACAATAAATGACAGTGTAGAGGTCAAAACATAATGGCTGAGTAATGCAGTATCATGATAATATTATACATGATGTCTATTTACCAGCACATTGCTATATGCAAAATAGATTCATATACTATCTAATCTCTTATTCCTTTAGACTTTCTATGAGATATGAAAAAGTGGATATTATTAAAATAATTTTGCAAATCAAATACTCACGTCAGAGAAAGGCAGAGAAAATATTCAAGATCAAATAAAAGGAGAGTTGCAAATATTAGTCCTGTGACTTGGAATTCAGTCCTCTATTCATACATGACTACATTATTACATTGGAATTTGGGAAATTGTTTGAAAGTGAAAATAAGAGAAATCAGATGAATATGTAGGGAGAGTGAAGGTCAAGGCAAAGATTTAAAGGAGAATAAACATATTCAGAGGAAGACAGCTTTATGCTGTCAAGAAAAATGTGGATAGGTAATAGATACAATGGATAATTTAATTAGTTGAAATGGATACGTGTGTTTAAGAAGAGTGTACAAAAATGAGAACACTCAGAACATATGCATCAGTCTATGTACAAAAGGCAAGTGACACAGATCATGAATCTTCTTTGCTAAATTAAGCATTTACAAAAGTGCAGTGTATATGTCTTCAAAGAAATAATCCATGAAAAATTAAAAAAAAAAAAGCTGTTTGGTCAGAAAGCTTTCTTTCAAGCTTCATTTAGAGCTATCTCCTCCTTCCTGAGAGATCCTTTTTAAAAGGTATTTTTTTCCGTCACCCTCCTTTTTATTGTTGTTTTAAAAACAGCCAGCTTCCAGAGCACCTATCTTCTTATACCAGAGAGCATCACCAGTCGTTGAATGTCTGTTGGAAGATCCTGAAACTTTGCATGGACCATCTTTTGTCTGCTAAACTCACCCTCCCTTTGGTTCTTTCCAGGACTTTGGGTTGTATGGAAGGACTGAGGCATATGGAGGAAAAAGGCATAGAGGGGAGAGAGAACACCCCTCATTGCACCCACTTTGCTATACTTGATTCAGCTAATGTAGTTTATAACTTCCCCACTCCTTCTCACCTCCTCCAGCACATACACACATTAATCTCGAAACAGCAAGAAAATAATTTCTATTTCTTTACACAAAAAATTCTGGGTCTAGAAATCCACACCTTGGTTAGTACTCAAGCCTAGAAATGAACTTGTAATTTTTATATATCATGGCTGTGTGCAGAATTGTCTCACTTTCCGAAGGAAAAAAAGAATGCTACAATAAACTAGAATAGAAGTTCTCAATCTTAGTTCTCAAAATGAAAAGTTTTCATTTTGGTCTAAGAATGTCTTTAGATTCTTAAAAATTATTGAAGAATCCAAACAGCTTTTGTGGAACATTGATTATATCTATTGATATTTAACATAGTAACACAAGGTTTTTTTTTTAATTGTGTTTAAAAATTTATAAATTCATTTAAAATAACAATGACTCTGTCGGGCGCGATGGCTCACGCCTGTAATCTCAGCAGTCTGGGAGGCCGAGGAGGGCAGATCACAGTGTCAGGAGATAGAGACCATCCTGGCTAACAGGGCAAAAACCTGTCTCTACTAAAAGTACAAAAAATTAGCTGGCTGTGGTGGCGGACACCTGTAGTCCCAGCTACTCGGGAGGCAGAGGTTGCAGTGAGCCTAGATCGCACCATTGCACTTCAGCCTCAGAGACAGTATGAGACTCCGTCTCAGAAAAAAAAAAAAAGACTCTATTATATGTTTAACTAAATAACAATTTGTAAAGCCCTACAAGTTTCCAAACAAAGTCATTAGTGAAGTGAATGACTGACTTACATTTTTACGTATATATTCACTATCTGGTTTGATAAAAGATGGCTGTATTCTAATATCCCCATCTGCATTCATTCTGTTGTGACATGTAGGGTTTTGTTGAAGAATATGAAGAAAATACAGCTTTACATTGATATGAAATGGTAGCACCTTGTGGATCCTCTGAACTGGTCACAGAGACTCGCAAAGGTTGTGTGTGTGTGTGTGTGTGTGTGTGTGTGTGTGTGTGTGTAAAACTTATTTAGTTTCTACTCTATTTTGGGATTGTAATTAAAACTCATTGAACAATGAGTAAGTAATATAGAATGAAATATCTTGAAATTTTAAGTTTGGAAATATAGTCAGCATTTTCAGTTAAGAGAGATCACTGGAGATGGAACACATTCCACGAGGAAGGCATTTAACTGAATATTAGAAATTGAATAGAACTTGCATAGTCATAGTTATCTGGGACTTCTAGACTGAAGACAACATAGCAAAGGTGTAAAGATAGATTTCAGCAGGTCAAAAGGCAGAAAAAAGACCTGTCTGCTTCCTGGTATCTGGAAATCCCGTGTGTGGCCCACCCTCATACTTGCAATTCAGGCTTTCAGCTTGTTGCACCACAAAATTATTTATGTCATTAAGTTCTGTTCATGTTGTGAGATAGGGGAACACAAGTAGTTTTTCCTATCTGACATGGAAGATCTGACTTCTTTCCTCTGTCCTGGGGCTCAAGAGAAGGAAGCTGTGCTCTACAGAACTGAGAAATAGATGGTTTCTCCTGCTCAGGCTGCCAACTTGGGGAATCTCATGCAATAGCCAAGCATAACTAGGTGAAATCCTAACAGCTTATGCAGCTCCACATCCAAGTCCTAACATGGTTACCAGCCCCCTCCCTAGCTCCCAAATGAATCCACAACCCTCTAAGAGCTTCCTATAATGGTCATTTCCAACATAAATAAGTTTCAAATAATTTCTGAAGTTCAAGTCAACACATTAAATGAGAGGAGAAGTAAATAGGCATCCAAAGAATTACAAGAGGCCATTTGTACCATTTAATAGCTGTTGTCTTGGTAACTGGAATAATAATATGGAGACAATATTTATCTTCCTTGCATTTGACATGGCGAGGCTCTCCATGGACAAGAAAAGGGCTTGGTTTAGCCCACTGTAGGATAGAAGACCAGTCTCCCATGGCCTCAAATGTGGTAAACTGGCCCTGCTGGTTCTATGCTAGAGAAAGGAAATGGGTTGCTTCGGAGATTGTGCTGAGAATGGAGGGGAGTGCAAGGGAAGCAAGGGTTCCCAGTGGCAGACAGGATTTGGAGGGGAGACGGAGTGGTAAAGGACTAACTGATCACTCCTACTTCCAGGATGGCGCAGGATGAACCTCAGTTCATGTGGATTCAGGGGTCATGGCTTAAAGAGAGACCTGACAAGCAAGTTATACATATACAAAGATCAGAAATGTGTGGCAATTTGCCACTTAGTTAACTGCTTTTATAAGGACCCTTTTGTTTTATCTACACAGCAACCCTGGGAAGTAGGCATAATGATGTTATTTCTTATCTTAAACAGAGTGCAGAACAGTTCAAGGAGAATTAAGCCTTATAAAAATAATTTAGCTGTTTTCTTAATACTTGCAAGAATGGTAGCAGTGAGTGCCACATTAGAAAGAAGTTAATTCATTACCAACGATGGAAGCTCTGGGGCATCAGGCTTAATTTTCTTACCTAAGTGTTTGAGAGAGGCTAGACTCCAGAAATTGATGGCTCAAGGTAAGGGAGATTTGAAGCTGCTGTCCTCATATTAAGGTTCCTACAGGTGAACTCCTAGGCCAAGGTAGAATCATAGCACTGTGTGGTAAATGCCATGACCCCATGCTTCAAAGAACTTCAAAATTTCCTCTCAAATGCAGGCATGGTCTACAGTGATCTGTCTTTATTTCTGGCCAAAGACCCCGTGCTGTTTCTTCCATGTCGTCTACCTTTTTAAAACTGATGCTATTCTCACCGAACCTGGGACAAAGTTGTGCACTATGGATCCAGTGTCATTCTCCCTTGTACATGCTAAGCATTAAAGGGAAACTAATACAGGATAACAGGTCATATAAAATGAAGAGACCTACAAAATCATACAACAAGGGCAGAGAGTCGTCAAGGGCATAGCAAATGTCAGGCCTTGTGCTGGGATTGGGGAATAACCAAAACAAGAGAACAAAGATTCCAGTCTTTGAGATATCTACAAAGTGATATGGGTGAAAGAGGCATGTTTACAGTGGGGCAGTTTGGAGAGATGGTATCATATGGGACAATGTCATCAACATACATGCATAATAAATTTTTTTGCAAGGTTGACGGATAATGAATTAGTGAGATATTTACCACTGCTCAGGCAGCACTTAAATCAGCTTATGAAGGCTAGAAATTTGTGTTGGTAGAAGAAATAAACTTTGAATGATTGTGAAAGGAAAGCCTAGACTGAGATTTAAGCATTAAAATCTGAATAATGAGTCCCCTAGGAAGATAGAACAGATGAGCTAGAAGACAATACAGTGGCATCTTCAGAGAATTAACCAGGTTACTGGAGTCTTGGTGGGTGAGAGAAATGAAGTATGTGGATCTAGGTCCAGTCTGGAGAGAGAAACCATGCAGTGATTTGAATAAAATATTTACTATAAAGAATTACAGGCTGAGCGTGATGGTTTACACCTGTAATCCCAGCACTTTGGGAGACTAAGGCGGTCAGATCATCGGAGATCAGGAGTTCGAGACTAGCCTGCTACCATAGTGAAACCACATTCCTGCTAAAAATACAAAAAAATAGCTGGGTGTGGTGGCACATGCCTGTAATCCTGGCTACTCAGGAGGTTGAGGCAGGAGAATCTCTTGAACCCGGGAAGCGGAGGTTGCAGTGAATCCAGATTACACCATTGCACTCCAGCTTGGTCAACAAGAGGAAAACTCCATCTCAAAAAAAAAAAAAAAAGAATTACAAATTATAACAGGACATTAGGATAAGAGTTAGCAAGCTAGACCTGCAGGCTAGAGGTCAACTTTCATAATGGGAAGACAGCCTTCCCCATTCATTTCCAATTGTCTGCAATTAATCTGAGCTACAGCAGCAGAGTTGAAGAGTTGTAACAGAGACCTAATGGCCCACAAAATTTACACTTTAAAAAGAGGTTAGTTCTTTTTTTTCTTTTGAGACAGGATCTCGCTCTGTTGTCCAGGCTGGAGTACAATGGTGCAAACATGGCTCACTGAAGCCTCAACCTCCTAGGCTCGAGCAATACTGTCACCTCAGCCTCCTGAGTAGCTGAGACTACAGGTATATACTACCATGGTTAATTTTTTTTATTTTTCATGAGAGATAAGATCTCACCATGTTACCCAGACTGGTCTTAAGAAATCCTCCTGCCTTGGCCTCTCAGAAGGCTGGGATTACACATATGAACCACAATGTTTGGCCTAAACTTTGGTTCTTGATTTCCTTAAATAAAATGAAAGACAAAGGGGAGATTGTGTGTGTGTGTGTGTGTGTGTGTGTGTGCACGCATGTGTTACACATACAAACGTGTGTGTGTGCACATAAGAGGGATATGCTTATACACAATATTTTATAATTGTAAAGAAAATAAAAAAGATACATGTCTAGGCTCATATTTTCCCTTTGTTTACTGTGTGTTCAGAAATAACTTTCATTTTTGGCCAAGTGTGGTGGCTCGTGACTGTAATTCTAGCACTTTGGTAGGCCAAGGCAGGAACATTGCTTGAGTCCAGGGGATCAAGACCAGCCTGGGAAACATAGTGAGACCCTGTCTCTGAAAAAAAAATGAAAAAAAAAAAAAAAGAAAAGAAAGAACTTTCACTCTAGTCAACACTATCTGCCTAGAGAAATGTGTAGGATTAATTCAACTTGCCTCCAACTCTAAGATGGTGTTATAAAGAGATAAACCCTGTGAGATAAGCTAGTATCTCATATACAGAATAGACCAGGTATAATTGCTTGTGATAGGAAGTGATGCTAGACCAATATAACAAGTTTCTATACATGATAACTCTTTAAGGTCACACTCACCATGGATGAAATAATTCAAAGTAAGCTTTCTGTAAATCCCTTAGTCTAACCTTGGGTCTATTCCTTAACATCCTGTAAGTTGTAAAGACCAGTAAAAAGAATTTTAACAGGGGAGTTATATAATTAGTTTTGTGTTTCACACATGTATTCCCAGCACTTTGGGAGGCCAATGTGGGAGGATCATGTGAGCCCAGGAGTTCAAGGCTAGCCTGGGCAACATGGCAAAACCCTGTCTCTACAAAAAATACAAAAATTAGGCAGGTGTGCAGGTGCGCACCTGTGGTCCAAGGTAATCAGGAGGTTGAGATGGAAGGATCCTCTGAGCCTGGGAGGTCAAGTTTGCAGTGAACCATGATTACGCCACTGCACTCCATCGCAGGTGACAGAGTGAGACCCTGTCTCAAAAAACAAAACAAAACAAAAAAGCAGTCTCACCATCGGTAATAAAAGCATGTATCTGCAGAAAGCCAGTAAGGAGACAATTTTTATAGTCCAATCTAACTCTACCGAGAACTAGAAGCAAAATGAAGACAGTTTGACCAGAGGATCAAGGAGAGACTAGAGAGATATTTCAAGGAAGAACAAACATGGCTTGCTAAAAGAAGAGTGAAGGATTAAATCCAGAATCGGAGCATTAGGTAAATATTGGTGCTGTTCACAGGTTTACAATGGGAAGATCAGGAGGAGATGGAAAGAACTCTCTGGGACATATTGAGTTGGAAGAACTCGTAGTAACCAAGTCAAGGTTTCCAGTAGAGCATTAAAGATATGAACTGAGGCAAGTCACAGAGGTCTATGCAACACACACTCGTTTCGAAAAGGTTGTTGAAAACAAGTGTGACAGAGACATTTACTGCTTCCCAAATATGCAGATCCTCTCACACATTTTCTAATTCCTCTGAGTCAGATGGGTTCATGTAACTGCTTTTGGTGAATGAGCTATGAGTGGAAGTAATGGGTGACACCTCTATGTTGAAGCATTTAATGTTCGGTGCATGGTCTTTCAACTCTCTTCCCTTCTGCAGCAGTGTTTCCAATAGGACAGTTACAAGATGCAAACAGCTGAGATTTTTGAGCCACTGCTTAGAATAGAGTTGCCCTGCTGGGCACAGTGGCTCACACCTGTAATCCCAGCACTTGGGAGGCCGAGGTGAATGGATCACTTGAAGTCAGGAATTCGACACCAGCCTGGCCAATGTGGTGAAACCCTGTCTCTACCAAAAATACAAATATTAGCTGGGTGTCGGTGTGGTGGCGCATGCATGTAATCTTAGCTACTTGGGAGGCTGAGGCAGGAGAATCACTGGAACTCGGGAGGCATACCTTTCAGTGAGCTGAGATGGCACCACTGCACTCCAGCCTGTGCAACAAAGTGAGACTCTGTCTCAAAAAGAAAAAGAAAAAAGAAAAAAAGAAAGTTGCCCTGGAAGGTCAGTAGACCAGAGAAAACTTTATAATAGAAAGCCATAAATCTTTATGTGTTAAGCTACTGCTGAAAATGTAGGGTTTGTTTATGATCAGAAAAGAACTCAGCCTTTGCTTACTAAGACAATAGGCAAAGTTGAGATTGTACCTGGAGATCGTTTATTGTAGGAAGATAAGACTCCAGATAAAAGCACTCCTAGGGAACATGAATATTTAAGATAGTAGTTTTAACTTAGGGCATTCATTAAAATAATGTAGAAGATTTTCAATTAAAAAAATTCAGATTCCATCTCAATAAATTCTGCCATGATTGCTCTAAGATGAATGCATGCATTAGCATCATTATGTTTTCAAGGCCCCCTTCCACCAGGTGATTTCAATGAGAGTTGAGAATCACTGGCTTAAGAAATAAGCAAAGGTTAAGAAAATCACAAAGAAGCTTTGAGGAGAAAAGGATATCAAGGTTGATTTAAAAAAAAAAAAGAGAGAGAAAGCCATACCATGAAAACCAAAGGAAAAGTTAGTTTCAATAAGAATGGAATCATCATTAACAAAATTTTTAAAATTGAAAGCAAATTGTTATACTTGACAATTTACACATGAGCTTAGCAAGAATAAGCTTAGACAGGCTGAGGAAGTTAGATACCACTATTCCTAGGTATTAGCAGATTCTGTGAGAAAGCGCTGAATAAGAATTGAAAATAAGCAGTGGTCTTTAGAGAAGTTTGACTGTGATCTCAAGAGAGATATAAAGTGAGAGTCAGATATAAGGGTAGTATTTTTTTTCTTGTTGCTCCTTCAGTGCTTCTATTATTTGCTTTCATTGAGGCTTAAGTATAAAGACTTAAGTACACAGTACAATAACATTTTTGGCATTTAATCACCATTCAGATAAAAATAGAGAATACTTTCCATCAAGTCAGCAAGGCCCGTCCATTCCCCTTTCACTCTAGTATTCCTACAAGGTACTGTACTGACATCTGTCATTAACTCCCACGATGATGACACTTTTACTGGCTCTTGCTAATGATAGTTTTACTTGCTCTGGGCCTTTATAAAAATGGAATTATAAAATATGTGATGATCTGGTTTTTCTTTCAGGATTACCTATTTGAGATTGACCCTTTTGTACTGTGTATCGATACTTACTGCTTTTGTTATTAAGTGTGAAATTCTATCATGTGACTATTCCCCACTGTATTTCCTCCACTCAGCCAGACTACCCATTCTCTGCTTGAAGTCCATCTCCTCATTCAGTGGTTTAAAAAGAAACACAAACCATTCATGAGGAGAAAGCCAGAGAACTGTGGGGCTCACCTTGTTTGCCTTTCTTCTCTCAAGGATCATAGTTCCCACACATTGCTATTGACAGCCTCTGAAGTATTAAATATATTTTTTTGAGACGGAATTTTGCTCACTCTGGTCACTCAGGCTAGAGTGCAGTGGTGCGATCTCCGCTCACTGCAACCTCTGCCTCCTGGGTTCAAGGAGGTTTCCTGCCTCAGCCTCCACAGTAGCTGGGATTACAGGCGCCCACCACCACTCCAGCTAATTGTTTGTATTTTTAGTAGCGATGGGGTTTCACCATGTTGGCCAGACTGGTATCAAACTCCTGGCCTCAGGTGATCCACCCGTCTCAGCCTCCCAAAGTGCTGGGATTACAGGCGAGAGCCGTTGCACTTGTCCTAAATTATATATTTTGTTCAACTTCAGATTTGTGAACAGAGAGAGGGTAAGCAAGAACTCAACCCTGAGTACTCTGAGATGAGCAGGACTTTAAGTCCTGTGTGTTTGTTTTGTTTTGCTTTAATAGGAGAAAATGCTAGAGAATAAGCATATATTGAAGGAAAACATAAGAGATGGGGGTTGAGTTATTTTAGAAGCAGGAGATATGATCATGAATTACCTTCCAGAATACTTTATGAAAAAAGTAGTGTTGCTGGATTAGGTTCTCAATACTGCAGGAACATAAAACTGAAGAAAGGAATATGGAAAGATTTATATTTGGAGGATGACACTGATCCTACCAAATAGCTCCATTTTCTTTTTTTTTTTTTTTTGGGTGGGGGGTTCTATTATCTTAAATCCTGTTTTATTCAACTGCTCCAGTTGTGGAATCATGGTATAACCCAAAAGTGAAAGGCATAAAGTTGTTTTTAGTTTTGAGTTGTTGTTATTTTAATAGGAAAATACAGCCCAAGCAAAACAAATACAACTTCAGGCGTTATAGATAAAAGGATGGATCTAAATATAGTCTTTAGAGGAAAAAAATGTACGTTTAAAAAGGAAATGTGGCCAAATATTTTAAAATAATGAATATTTGAATAAATGAATTAAAGAATGAATGAATGAGTGACTCTATCAGCTGACTAGCTTTCCAGAAAGTGCACTGAGTACTTAACAGAATGGAAAACTTAGTAGTTGTGAAAGCGACAAAGTTGCATACCTTGTAAAAACCATAAAAATTGTTTCTAGTTTGTTGTTTGTTTGTTCTGTTTTAAATAATTTTTCTGGCCAGGCGATGTGCTGAGAGTAAAGGGTCAAGTTTGGAGTAGGGTTGTCTAACACAATGACTACACATAAGGGCCTCCTTAAGGACAGAAAAGGAAGTTGGGGCCTGTCAAAATGAATACAGAACCACAAGGAAAGCTGTAATAAGGTTGGAAGTATGACAATTCTTCATAATATGGTCAGCTTCTTTATTTGTTGTCCATATTCATATTTAGTGCATAACAAAGTATTACAGACTGGCTGTGTGGCTTAAACAACACCTTTCTTGTCTCACAGTTCTGGAGACTGGATATCCAAGATCAAGATGTTGGCAGGGTTGGTTTCTTCTGAGGGCTGTGAAGAAAGAACCTGTTCGTGACTTCACTCCTTGTCCTGTAGATGGCCATCTTCTCTCTGTGATTCTTTACATCCTTTTTTCCTCTACATGTATCTTTGTCCAAATTTCCCCTTTTTATAAGGACGTCATATTGGATTAGAGCCAATCCTAATGGCCTTAATTTAACCTGATTTCCTCTGTAAAGACCGTATCTCCAAATTTTGTCACAAGTTTTGAGTGAACAAAATTCAATCTATAACACTTAGCAAAAGGATGTTAAGCCATTTTTATATATTACTATGGTATAAGTAATAAAGACGGGACAAAGGAAAACATGACTGAAATTTATGTAGAGTTTAGACGAATGTAGTACATATAATAAATATCCAGAGTACAAGGAGTACCAAGCAGAAGTTTGAGTGGGGGAGGGGAGTGATGGCTATGGCTCACCCAAGATGTAGTTTCTACAGATAACTTAAAATTATTTGTTGGCCTAAGTTCTAACAATTGCTGTAGTTACCTTTAAGTTTAATAACATATGTCTGCTTTGAATGCATGTATTTTTATTGCTTATGTTTAATAATCATGGCATTCTACATGGCCGCTAAATTGCAGAACTTCTAGTTAACACGGTTTTAATGGTACCATGCTGAATTCGTTACAAACATTCATTTCGAGAATAAAGTTTATAACAGTTTGAAATAATTTAAACTCACTTCAGGCACAGTTACTATCGCCGATTCCTACGGTTTTAGATATTCCTGTGTTTAATGGTCGGTTTTAAATAAAGTATAATAGCATAATATCATAAGACAGAAATTAAATTTGTTCCATTCTGAAATTCTCTTGGAATTTGAATTTATATTTAAAATGTAAAATAGTGAAACAGAATGAGAACTTCAAGATGTAATAGTTTGTAAGTGTACATTTCAGTTTTTACACAAATAATTACTGAATATGAATATATTTTAAATTAAAATATATTGTTTTTAACTGATAATTATTTCTTTTAAAGCTACAGTAAGCATCAATAAAATAATTACTGTTCTTTGCTACTTTTTCATCGGAAAAATTTTGGAAAATGTAAAATTTGCTAAATAGCATTGTTACTCCTGGTAACACAATGTAATGGAAAGAAACTTCGTGGGTTCCTGTAAATGTTCTACTATCTGTGATAACAAACAGAGCTGACAAAATTCTTATAAGAAATGTCACAGTCAATGTTTTCATCCTGTTTGTGGAAATGCCTTTCAGGGAGGTTTGACAGTACACATACTTAACAAAAAATACTTTTCTTGGAATAGCTAGAATAAAATAATCTTGTTGAAAGCTTTCTTAAGGTCTTGTCTAAGCCAAAAGAAAAATTTGGCAGAGTTAGAGAATTTCTTCCCTCAGTGCCTTATGAAGACAACTACTCCATGTAATGCCCCCTAGAATAAGTCCACTGCAGTTGAAGATCAGGAAATGAAGCATTCTTTGTCACCATTTTCACCCCATGGGATCCTGAAGAGCTCATTAGCATGTTAGAAACTCAAGAGAGTCACTGGGTGAAGGAAGGTTATTCTTGAATATGTGTTTCAAATATTCAATTTGAAATAACCCCCACCTTTTTCCCCCAAAAACAGCGTGCCTTAGAACTTATTGTTTAGGAGACAATTTGAAAAAGAAACCATTGTATATTCTTCAAGGATTGCACCATGATCTTCTTCTTATTCTTTGTAAAGAATGGCGTAGGGTCTCCGCTAACAATTTAATGAAGACTGAAGATCTACACGTCTGCATCATTGAATATGCCCACAATACTACTAGCTTGAAAATATATTAAAGTGGTTATTACCAATGCAGTTAAATTGACCCCTGCATTTGTAGTAACACCAATTTTCTCAAAGAAAAGCTTATTCTCTTGAAACCAGATAGTCTCCTACATTCAGAAGGTAATAGTAAGAGACCTACTTTTTTTCCCTTTGTTCAGAAGGGCTTCATTTTTGCCTGTGATGCATTTATGTAAAACAGATTTCTGAAAAAAAAGGTAGCCAAAAGAAGTAGAAAGAACCTACCTAGTAACAGTGAACAAAGTATGGCCAACTAGTTATAAATATTTTTATCAATATATCAAAGCAAAGAATGTTTATAAGGAATACAGCTATCAGGAGGGAGGTTAGAAAGAAAAGACACCATTTTAGCAGAGCAGAAATGTCCCTAAGATTACAAAAGGTGTGATTCAGACCCATGGCTTCTTTTCATTTATATCATGAGAAAGCTCATCATAGCATACTCATTTGCTGAATTCTAGGGCAGAATCTTGTTGGGGAAATGAAGCCATGGAGAAGGAAAAAAGGTTCAAAAGTAGTTGAAATAAATTTTATGGGAAGTAATGGAGCTACCAGATAACTAGGAGTCTAGCAGAACTACTACAATTTTACAAAGGGCAAAGTTAGATATTATTATATATTTTGATTGAAACTTCAGAAATGTAGGAAAGGAAATTCCTATAGAATTTATAATGACATATAATTCAACACTTTTGACTGTGGGGATGAGAGGCACGGCCCTGGCTGAGATGGCACAGGTGTTTGCTATTGAGGTTGGATAGAGATCACTTGTAAGAGAAACTCAGGAGGCCTTTGAGAGAAAGAAACAAGATGAGAGGGAAACATCCAGGAAGGCCTAAAGGATTAAGATACTCCTTTCTTGGCTGTTGGCAAGCGGTGTAATTTCCAAATTCCACAATATTCTGGATAATTTTAAATTCCCGAAGATTTCAGAAAAGAGAAAACATAACAGAGAATGAAGAGCAATGATTAGGAAAAAACAAACTAATATCAAATCAATGAATAAACTAAGGAAAAAAAAGCAATGCTATTGTACAGTGCTTAAGAACAGCCATTTTAGGATTAGATAGACACAGGCTTACATTCCAGTTATACCATCTTACTAGCTGTAGGACATTGGGCAGTTTACTTGATCTTTTCCTTAGTTTCCATAACTATATAAAGGGAATAATAAAAGCATCTGCTCCCAGGATTGCAAAATTAGATTTCAGGTTCTTAGGACAATGATTAGTAATTTCCATTTTTTTTTTTGAGCATTACTAATCACAAAAAAGTAAGACCTTTATCAAAGAGGAAAACCGGCTACAACTTTCAGGAAAATCTAAAAACAAATTTAAATCCAATTTCTGGAACCTTTTAATAATCTATGCATGTTGTTCATGTCAATATTTTCAGGTTTTGAGTGATATAGACATTTTCTAAATGTTAAATAAACACAAAGACCATTTCTAACTATCTCAACCTGAAAAATCTAGAGCATAAAAGAAAGTTATGAAAAAAAACAACGTATTTTGATATTTTTGCTCTTTTATTTTTCCAAAGAGGAGTCTAGGCAAACACTTGGCTATTTGAATGCCAGTATGAACTCAGTTATTGAGTAGTAAAGTTAATTTTCTAGTAAATGCCGTTAACACTAAGCATACATTCACACAGAAGGAGAGACCTATTCAAACCGATACACATAGAATCCAAACATCTGAGTTATACATTGCCCTAGTATAACATAGCTTGCCTCTGTATGAGCCCAGATGTTACATGAGTCTCTTCAGGAAAAATACAAACGAATAAAAATATTGTGTTCAGTGAGTATTGCACTAAGCTCTTGGGCAACTAAGACAGTTTGTCTCCACTGAGAGGGTGTGGACATGATGGGTTTTCCTAATCAAATCTTGAGCTGGGGCTACATATTCACCTACCTTCTTCCCATCCAGAAGGTGGGCTAATAGGCAGCATCCCTCCATCAATGCAAGCACATTAGTGGGCATTAATTTATTCAGTAAATACTTATCATTCCACTATGATGAGTCATGCATGGTGTTAGGCCCTGGGAATGTAACCAGGGACAGCACTGCACTCACAGCATTCATAGTCTCATGCGAAAAGACAGACAATACACAGGTAAACAAGTAAGATGATTCCAGAGAAGCATAAGTTTCACGAAGAAAGTGAAACACAGTAATGAGACATGGAGTAAGCTGTCAAGACATTTTTGTGGAATGAAAGAAGGAAAACAGTTTCTCCACAAATGTCACTTGGCAATTGCTCCAGGCAAACACAGATGCCCTCTTCCTGAGGTTACGGGTGGTGAATTTTTTTCCTTGCCAGCTATGCAATAAAAGCCCATAAAGAGAATTTCCTGGCCCCCATCATGCACCCCCCATCCCCCAACACAAACACACACACACACACACACACACACACACACAGTTTTTGGAAAAACTAAATTGAGGCTAAAAAAAAAATCTTTTGAGTGTTTTCCATAATCCAGATCCTGTCCCCCAAACTCCACGTTTATCCACATTCAATGAATATGACAGCCTTATAACCCAGGTGCTATTTTCATCCCCATTTTTACAAATGAGGATATTAAGGTGCAGAAAAAAAATTAGCAACTTACTAAAGGTCACACATCTGCTAAGTGGCAGAATGGAGATTTAAACCAAGGCAGTTTGGCTTCAGGGTCTTAGCTCTTTCCTTGTAATGTCATGGTAAATGAAGGAGCCGTAATAATAACGATACAGTATCTTCCCCTCCCCAGTATGTATACACATTTCCTAACCAAAGTCTCTGAGTACACAGGTTTTGCTTTTCTCCATGGAGAACTGAGACAGCTATCATGGGGAAATGTATACATCCTCCCTGCAAGGACGACATTCTTTATTCCTTGGGCAAGTTCAACATACTTCTTTTAGATAAACAAACTGACTCACGACTTACCAATGTCTGGCTTCTCTAGACTTCAGAAAACTTCCATGGTATGCCATTGAAGATATAAATTTACTACATAAATTTATATTTTTATTTGTCATATCCTCCCCACTAAACCATGAACTGTGAAGTGGCTTGGTCTATGCCTTGGTTAGCATTATACACGTTTAGCAATGTTCCAGATACTTAAGATTATTCATTAAGGACATGAATGAAATGAATGAGGTTATAGCGCTTAACCTGTATGAAATGATGCCTTCCTGATTTGCTGTAACTTTTTCACAGTAGAATAGTCATTTTTGCAGAGAGCAATATACAATTAAGCAGTAAAATGCTGCTGCTCTCAACTGGACCATCAATGTCAGTAACAGAAAATTAAGAGAATGAAAATAATTATTGCTTTGAACCCTCACAACTGAGGAATCTTTATTTAGAGCCTCTTCTAAAATAATTATCTTTTTATAAACATGCATTCGATCTCATCTACTCTCACGAGTTATTCCTGTGTTTGGTACTCTGTTTTGACTCCAAGCTACCTTCTGGGCCCCCATCTGTCAATAGCAAAGTGTTACAATTATGACTTCCCCTCAGTCAAATCTGCTAGTTTTCTCATACTCAGTTGCTATAGCACTTCAGCCTCCCTCTAAAGATCCTTGTTTTTAATACTGCACATTTTTCTCTACTATTCATTTACTTACACCCTTTCACAGATTTTTGTCGACATGCTACAGACTTTGACACTTGACAGTTTTCTGAAGCTTTTGCTAAGTAAATTGAAAATTGGGATAGTACAACAGGAATCCAGCCTGTATCTGTGTATGCATTTCTATTTTATATCATCTATTGTAGTCAGCTCTTTCATGTAGAGCTGAAGATCCATTTCCATTTGGTACAAACTTGCCATATTTGTTTACTATTGTCAACGGCAGAACTTTCAATTGTAGACAGAAAACTTGGCTGAAATTAAAAATTGAAAAAAATACTGTGGGAGAATATATTTGCAAATCATCTATTCGATAAGGGATTTGTGTCCAAAATACATCTATTAAAAAATCATACAGTCCTACAATGAAAAGATAAATAGCCAATTTAAAAATGGAGAAGGATTTGAACATACATTTCTCCAAATGAGGCATGCAAAATGGCCAATGAACACATGAAAAGATAGTTAGCATCATTCATCATTAAGGAAATGCAAATCAAAATCACAATACACCACTTCACACCAACTAGGATGGCGATAATGAAAAAGAAAGATAATAAAACTATTGTCAGGAAACAGTTTTCTGGAGGAACTGGAACCCTCATACATTGCTATTGGAAATGTAAAATGTTATAACCAGTTGTTAAACAGTTTGTAGTTCCTCAAAAAGTTAAACATAGAAACCAAGCAATTTCATTCCTAGACGTACATACCCAATATACATGAAAACACGTCTACCCAAAAACCTGTACACTAAAAAAAATGTATTCCTTTTTGCGATTGTTTTTATATCTTGGCTATTATGAATAATGTCCACAGCAACATTATTCACAACAGCCAAGATATGCAAACAACCCAAATGTCCACCAACTGGTAAATGGATAAGCAAATGGTGGTGTGTCCATACAATGAAATGTTACTCTTCCATGAAAAGGAATGAAGTACTGACACAGGCTATAACATGGATGAATCCTTTTATTCCGTAAGTTATTGGGGTACAAGTGGTATTTGACTACATGAGAAAGTTCTTTAGTGGTGATTTGGGAAATTTTGGTGCATTCATCAACCGAGCAGTATACACTGTACCATATTTGTAGTCTTTTATCTCTCACCCACCTCCTACTCTTCCCCCTAAGTCCCAAAAGTTCATCGTATCATTCTTATGCGTTTGTGTCTTCATAGCTTAACTCCCACACAGCAATGAGAATATACCATGTTCGGTTTTCCATTCCTGAGTTACCTCACTAGAGTAAGAGTCTCCAATCTCATCCAGGTCACTGAAAATTCTATTAATTCATTCCTTTTTGTGACTGAGTGGTATCCCATCATATGTATATACACATACATATATATATATATATATATATACACATATATAATATGTATACACACATATATATGTGTATATACATATACCCCATTGTATATATCCGTTTCTTTATCCACTATTTGATTGATGAACACTTGCATTTGTTCCATGATTTTGCAATTGTAAATTGTGCTGCTATAAACGTGTCTGTGCAAGTATCTTTTTTGAATAATGACTTCTTTTTCTCTGGGTAGGTACCCAGTACTAGGATTGCTGGATCAAATGGTAGTTCTACTTTTAGTTCTTTAAGGAGTCTCCACACTGTTTTCTATAGTGGCTGTACTAGTTTACATTCCCACCAGCGGTGTAAAAGTGTTTCCATTCACTGCATCCACACCAACATTTACTGTTTTTTAATTTATTTATTATGGCCATTCTTGCGGGAGCAATATGGTATCACATTGTGGTTTTGTTTTGCATTTTCCTGATCATTAGTGATGTTGAGCATTTTTTCATATGTTTGTTGGCCATTTGTGTATCTTCTTCTGAGAATTGTCTATTCATGTCCTTAGCCCACTTTTTGATGGGATTGTTTGTTTTTATCTTACTGATTTGTTTGAGTTTGTTGTAGATTCTGGATATTAGTCATTTGTCAGACATATAGATTGTGAAGATTTTCTCTCATTATGTGGGTTGTCTGTTTACTCTTCTGATTGTTTCTTTTGCTGTGCAAAACTCTTTAGTTTTTTAGGTCTCAGCTATTTATTTTTGTTTTTATTGCATTTGCTTTTGGGTTGTTTGTCATGAAATCTTTGCCTAAGCCAATAGCTAGAAGTGTTTTTCCAATATTATCTTCTAGAATTTTTATAGTTTCAGGTCTTAGGTCTCAGATTTAAGTCCTTACACCATCCTGAGTTGATTTTTGTATAAGGTGACAGATGAGGATCCAGTTTCATTCTCCTACATGTGACTAGCCAATTATCCAAGCACCATTTTTTTTTCTCCCAGTTTGGAATGCAGTGGCGCAATCTTGGCTCAATGCAACCTCCGCCTCCTGGGCTTAAGTGATTCTTCTGCCTCAGCCTCCAGAGTAGCTGGGACTACAGGCATGAGCCACGACACCCAGATAATTTTTGTATTTTTAGTAGAGACCAGGTTTCACCACGTTGGCCAGGCTGGTCTCAAACTCCTGACCTCAAGTGATCTACCCTTCTTGGCTACCCTTGTTGGCCTGCCAAAGGGCTTAGATTATAGGTATGAGCCACCATGCCCAGCCCTAGCACCATTTGTTAAAAAGGGTGTCCTTTCCCCACTTTATGTTTTTGTTTGCTTTGTTGAAGATCAGTTGACTGTAAGTATATGAGTTCATTTTGGGGCTCTCTATTCTGTTCCACTGGTCTATGTGCCTATTTTTATACCAGTGCTATGCTCTTTTGGTGACTATGGCCTTATAGTATAGCTTGAAATCAGGTAGTGTGATGCTTCCAGATTTGTTCTTTTTGGTTATTATTGCTTTGGCTACGCAGGCTCTTTTTTGGTTTCATGTGAATTTTAGAATGTTTTTTTCTAATTCTGAGAAGAATGAGGGTGGTATTTTGATGGGGATTGTTTTGAATTTGTAGATTACTTTTGGTAGTATGGTCATTTTCACAATATTAATTCTACCCATCCATGAGCAAATGTAGTGTATCACATTATTGACTTCTGTATGTTAAAGCATCCCTGCATCCTTGATGTGAAACCCACTTGATCATGTTGGATTACCTTTTTGCTATGTTGTTTGATTCAGTTAGCTAGTATTTTGTTAAGGATTTTAGTATCTGTGTTCATCAAGGATATTGGTCTGTAGTTTTCTTTTTTAGTTGGTCCTTTTCTGGTTTTGGTATTAGGGTGATGCTGCCTTCATAGAATGATTTAGGGAGGGTTCCTTTCTTTCTCTGTCTTGTGGAGTAGTGTCAAAAGGATTGGTACCAATTCTTCTTTGAATGTCTGGTAGAATTCTGCTGTGAATCCATCTTGTCCTGGGCTTTTTTTGTTAGTAATTTTTAAATTACCATTTCAGTCTCACAGTTTGTTATTGGTCTGTTCAGGGTGTCTAATTCTTCATGATGTAAGGTAGGAGGGTTGTATTTTTCCAGAAATTTATCCATCTCTTCAAGGTTTTCTAGTTTATGTGCATAAATGTGTTTGTAATAGCCTTCAACAATATTTCGTATTTCAGTGATGTCAGTTATAATATCTCCTGTTTTGTTCCTTAGTGAAGTTACTTGGATTTTCTCTCTTTTCTTTCTTGGTTTCTCGCTAATGGTCTATCAAATTTATTTATTTTTCAAAGAGCCAGGTTTTTGTTTTGTTTATCTTTTTTTTTTTAATTTCATTTAGTTTTCCTCTGATCTTGATTATTTTTCTTCTGCTGCTCAGTTTGAGTTTGGTTTGTTCTTTTTTCTCTAGTTCCTTGAGGTGTCACCTTAAAATGTCAGTTTGTGCTCATTCAGTCTTTTTGATGTAAGCGTTTAGGGCTAGATAACATGGATGAATCTTGAAAACATTATGGTAAGTGAAAGAAGCCAGACACAAAACATCACATAGTATATAATTTCATTTATATGAAATGTCCTAAGGTGGCAAACCCATATAGAGAGAAAGCACATGGTTTAGTGATTGGCAGAGGCCGAGGGTTGAGGGAGTGGCTGGATATAGATACAGAATGTCCTTTAGGGATAATGAAAGTGTTCTAAAATTCAGTTGTGTGGTGCTTTTGAAATTCTGTAAATTTATTAAAACCACTTAATTGTAAAATATAAACAGATCTTTTTTATGGTATATTAATTAGATTTAAATAAATCTGTTTGTAAAAATTAATAATACTATACCCTTCCAAAGCCCTACTGCCAAATAGCTGCCATTAATTCAAGGATGTTATAAACTCATGCAAAGATTGAAAAGGCAAACTAAGTTTCCAAGCTTTATTATTAATGAATTAATGAGTGTGAGTGAGGCTGATTATCATTTTTGCAGAGTGTATGATCATAATATTAGTATCACTATTACCATACTATGAATATTACTATCCCAGCATAAATGCTGAAAAAAATGTTTTATCCAGAGGAACACATATGTTTCAGACTTTCTTATGTAAGATTAATATATTTTATTGAATAATATGGTTATGTTTGCATAGCTCAGAGAAAAAATTGTAAAAAATTTTATTAATGGTTTCAATTCAAAATAACACAGAAAGGACAAGTGAAGAAATAGCTTTTTCTCATCTCTGGATCCTTTGCTTCTTGTTTGTAGATTATGTTTAGATTAGTGGATTTCTACCTCACTTACCTATGTCTGTAATATTGGACTTGGGCATCACCGTTGAAGAGCAGAGATGATCCACCTCTTACTTTTTATCAGACCTATACCTGTAGACTTTTCTAGCAGAATGTTCCTCTAAAATAATAAGGTCTCAAGAGATAACAAAGAACAGGCACCTTGTTTAAAGTATCATGTGGACTACCAAATGAATGCATGGATTTCTGGGTGCATAGTTTTTTCTGTATATGTGTGTGCACGTGTGTGTATTTATATCCCCAGAAGATTTAAGAACTCATTTTAAAATTTTAAATTGCATGGGAAGGTGATACCTATATATTGAGACATTAATTCTCTTCATAATGATGAAATAAAACTAGTTTCAAACTAGCATATTTAATTTTGGAATCATATTTTAGTGAGAGAAACATGGTTTCTATTGACTCAGTAGATTCTTGTCATATCTAATTTGTTGCTGTACAGTTTTGTGGAAGCAAACATATATAAATGTATAAGTTCCATGTATAATTGGGAAGCATAGATAAAAATAATTTGACATTGAAATTTATACTTAAGAAATAGTGCACTTTGCTACAATCAATTTTTCATTATGCTGTTGAGATCAATAGCTACAAATAAGATATAAAAACTCTATTATTGATGGGGCATATGTCAGTATAAAGTGTGAAGTTTTCTATACCACTTCAGGGGTAGAAAATTGTATTATACAGTTTCCAATGATATTCATATTGCTCTGTAGAGAATGCCTATTAAAATCAATGTACAGTAAGTCAACACGGATATTTTACAACATCGAGAAAGGGCAGAGCACATATAAAAAAAGATACTACTATTTTTAAAATATTACCTTAAATTCTTTTGTCAGGAATTGTTAAAATAATGAGAAAACATGAGGGCTTTTTGTTTTTTTGTGTGTGTTTTTTTCCATTTAAAAACTGATCCAGCTTGGTTGTTACCAAATCAGATTACCTCTGAGAACTGTTAGGCATTGTGACATTTATTAAATAAACATATCCCTTCCCCTCACTGCCCGCCCCCCAAATACAAAACAAAATATTTCTCATCAGTGAGGAGGCTGAGGTATAGCCACAGAGCACACATTTGGGGGGGGGGGACATTAATGCATGTGGAAAATATCTGGACTCCAAAGAAATATGTTCCATATAGTAATGGTCATAACACTTCAGGTCCAAGCACTGTGATCACAAGCCCTATAATGTCATTCACTCAGAAAATAAACATGGCTTGAGCAATGAAGCTAATAAGGAATATGCTGGTTTTAGAGGGCTTAAAGTGTGGTAGATGTGGCAGAGGACATTTATTTCCCTTTGAAAATTTTGACTTTTTTTGTTTAAATCTACATGTAATTCTTTCTGATGAATAAAACAATGTCATAAAGTTCTCAGATTTATTTTAAATAGCCAGACATTTTTCTAAATTACTTCACTCAATCACTTCTGCTTCAATGATAATCCATTTAGCCATAATATAAATACATTTTAATCAATGATAAATTGTGTGTTGCAGGCCTGTTTGAAACAGTACCCATTTTACATTTCTGGTCATTGAAATAAGACTTTCCTAAAAAATAATAATAATAATAATTTGAGAATGAGACCAGCTTGAAAAAGATTTATATTATATTTATAATCAAATAATATTTATTTCTTATCTGGAAAAATGGTGCACTGCATGGGGCAAGTAAACCTGTTTGTAAAGCATAAAGGGAGATAAAATTCACCTAGAGAGATTGATATTCAAATTTTGAAAGGAATATATTTCTAATTTAGAGGATAATTTATTTCCAAGTAAAGTGATTATCCTTTCCTTGAAAGCATATTCCTCTTCCTTCAACAAGGGAGAGGGAGAGAGGAATATAACTTAGAGGGCAGCCTAAAGGGGTGTGTGTGTGTGTGTGTGTCACAGTCATCACTGATAAAATTTTGCCATTCTACAAATGTTTATTAAATTGTATCTCAGAACCCTGGAAGCTTCATAGACTGCATAACCAAGCTTTATATTTCATAGGGGAGCCGTATTAGTCAACTAGGGCTGCCATAATGAATATCACAGACTAGGGGCCTAATACAACAGACAGTTATTCTCTCACAGTTCTGGAGGCTGCAAGTCCAGGATCAAGGTGCCTGCAGTTTCTCCTGAGGCCTCTCTCATTGTTTTTGCAGATGCTGCTTTGTCTGTCCTCCCGTGCCCTTTCCACTGTGCCCTAGTATCCCTGAGGTCTCTTCCTCTTCTAATGAGGATATCAGTCCTATTGGATTAGGGCTCCACCCTATGACCTTATTTAGCTTTAATTATCCCTTTAAAGGCCGTATGTCCAAATACAGCCACATTGGAATTAGGGCTTCAGCAGTGAATTTACCCCAAGAGAAGAGACATGATTCAGCCCATAACAGGAACTGAGAAATGTACAATGATATCTTCAATTTATTTAGTGGGTTTTCTTAAAATGCTGTGGGACTTAGCAGAGTGCCACTCTCTTAGAATCTTTTAGATCTGAATATCAGTTATCTCATCCCTGAGTTGAAATGGCAATGGCCCATACAACAACCTATTCTGGAGGGTGCTTTTTCTCATGGAAGAAAGGAGGATGGAAGGTGTGATGAGTTCTTGGAAGAAAGGAGGAAGAATGAAGAATTCGAGATGTGAGGGTGCTTCCAGAGTCAACTGAAAGAAATGCCTTCACCCTGCAGCCTCAAACCTGCTCAAATTTTGTTTCTTTGTTTACACACATTCATCCTTTCCTGAAAGGGCGGGAGGAACTAAAGATTCCCAAAAAGCTCTCCTTGCCCGTTGCTCTACATTTAGTGCTTTAAAAAAAACTGTGAGCTGGCATCTGTCCTCTCTATTCCATGGATTATTAAGCAAAGCTGGGGAGGCCCAAGGTCACCACACTACTTATGAGGAATTCATACAGGCTGTCCACTGTGTCTGGTCCCAAGAGTGAGATTTCTGCAAGGCATGGTGCAGAGTTCTAACGTTCTGACGTGAAGCAGCTAGACATGAACTGATGAATGAGGAAATACACATTGCAACTATATAATGCAGGTTTTCCAGAAGTTGATTATAAAGTATGGAAGTTAGTACGTAGGGAAATATGAAACAACTGTGCTTCTTCCAGACCATATGACAATCTATTTGTCCATTTCCTTATCTATAACATGGGGCAACAATGGTGCAGTTATGGGAATTATGTTAATTAATATTTGTGATACAATTAAACATTGCTGTAATCTAGCTAAACATTTGGATATTAATTCAAACTACCTTTACCTTTATAGGTAAAGGTAAATAGTCCTTTACCTATAGGACTGGATCCTGTAAAAGTCATAGGGCCACATATTTTTTGAATATTTACACGTGATAGTAAAAAAGTATTCACAGCTCAATTTATCAACTTAAACTTTTCAGAGAAAAGAAAAATTAAGGTGATTTTATTTTAACATGAAGGACAATGCTATTCAAGGTTAAGAAAATTTAATAAACAAAAGTTGGATTGGAAAATAAAAAGAAAGTTGACAATTAGATAATTAGCAATAAACTGAGTGATTATGAATCACAGAGAAAGTTCTCAGGTAACAGGAAATAGAGGTAAATCCCATAGTATGGATATCTTCGGGGACCATGTGATGCCAATTCCAAATGTAAATCCCAACCAAAATGCCATTCTAAGGAAGTGGAATGATTTAGAAGAAAGAATACAAGCTCTAGAACTGGAAAATCTCAGTTTATATATCAACTCTGCTCTCAGTTCTTTCTATTCTCTATTTCCATTATCAACTTTCTTTTTAAGTTATTTAAACAATCTACTTCTCCATTTCCTTATCCATAACATGGGGCAACATGGTGCAGTTATGAGAATTACGTTAATTAATATTTGTGATACAATTAAAACATTGCTTTAATCTAGCTAGACATTTGGATATTAATTCAAACTACAGCACTGGTGTAGCACATTAAAATTTTATATATCCATATCTGCAATGTGAAAAAGAAATAATTCTTGCTATCTAGTGTCAGAAACACACAATTAAGCTATTTTAATTAAAATTTATTCAAACCGTATCATAGCAATCCAGGTAGTTTTCACTTATTATATAAAAATTGATGTTACCGTGATTTTTAAAGCCAAATCATTTGGTTTTAATTCTCTTTAAAAATTAGTTATTAAAAATCATTGATTACGTATGCTTCGTGAAGTTCTCGTATTATGATTAAAAAATAAATAAATAATAAATAAAGATAAAAATAAAAGTCATTGATTACTTACCCTATGAATATTGCTATGGACAGGTAGATAAAGTCAAAGTCTATTGTATTTCATTCTTTCCATGTAAAGGTAGAGGGTATGTTTAGAGACAGTATGAATGCTTTCAGATTTTTGGGACAATATTTAGAATATAGCACGTGACTTTTAGCATAATAAATGATAACTTACTGGCTTCGTCTATGGAAATAATTTAGGAAAAGAAGAAACTTTTAACTAGTTTTTTGCAGAAAAGTTACTTAATTGGTCATTCGAGAGATAGTCGGAAGTGATTTTAAGGAAACAGATTATTAATTTAGGTGTTGTCTATTCAGATGCTTTGCTCAAATCTAGTACATCTTTTGATAAATACTTACCAATAATTAATGTTATATACTTATATAGTCACTTATTTTGAGTAATATGTGAAATATATTTACATTAAGAACATAAAATACAATAAAATAATTTATTAATGGAAGGTAAGAAAAAAATTATCAAGTAAAATATAAAGAAAAGTCAGAAACCTGCCCCAAAATACTGCATTGTTTCCAAACTTCTATATGGCAGTTAATTTTGTAACCAAAAATAATTCATTTAAAGACAATCTCACCTTCAAAATTTCCAAATTTTACTGAGGTAGTCCAGAATTACTTGTTAAATTCTAATAACCAACTGAAAAATAACTTAGCATAATATTTTTTAAGTACAAGAAATATTTGTAGCCCATGAGCTAAAGTAAAGATTTTATTGTGTTTTTTCTTTTACAGTATATTACTTCCAATTAAGGAGCAAATAAGCAAGAGACAATAATCACTGCTATTGTCTTATCACAAAATTGAAGGGCATCTACAAATTGACTCTGACTGTTCTTCAGTTTTCTAATCTGCTCTGTGCTGGCTCATCAATCATAAGGGCCACAGACTTTTTTAGATGAAAGAGACCAGAGAAATTGTCTCATACTTTTTTATCTCCCCTAGCAATTTCTGAAGACAACATTAGCTTCCTCACAGGTGCACTAACATTTTGAAACGGTTGTGGATTGACTATGTGCTTTGGTATTAGTATTACTATAAGCAAATTATAAACAGATAGCTCACCTAGATGGCCATAGCTGAGATTTTCTAGCATTATAAAATATTCCAAGTTTACCCAGCCCATAGGTTTAATGTATTTCATTAAGTTTGATCAATTTTTGTTAAAGTCATTATTCAAATTTCATTGATTGCCTACTATATGCTAGACACCAGGGATAGAAAAAATATAAATAGTACACAACCTTAATGTTTAAGCAGAATATAATTTGGTGGAGAATACAGATGCATAAGGAGATGAGGATAATACAATAGTGTGCAATGGTAGAGACGTGCACAGTGGGATCCCAGCATTCATGACATCCTTTGAGTACTTAGCCATGTGTGGAACCTGGCTCTAAGCTCTCTCTTTGAGTACTGATGAGGTCAGTCCTCCCCATAACCCCATGAGGTAGGTACTGTTTATACCCTCACTGTGTAGATGTTGAGAGGCAAAGATATTAAATGACTTGCCCAAGGTCACACGGTGAGTGAATGGCAGAGACAGTATTCACACACAAGAAGTCTCACAAGACCGTCTCAGGAAGAGCCACAGAACACCTAAGCCAACTGAAGTAAGCCTGTAAGTAGGAGGGGCAGGCCCATGGTGAGGGCAGAGCACTCAGGGTAGACAAGGCAGCTTGGAAGAAAGTCGGCAGTGGAACCCAGCTATGTGTGTGGTCCGAGAATAGCAAATTCAGTCTTGCTGAAGAGCAAGGAACAAAGCTGGGGAGTGGGGGCATGAGGGAGGCTAGTGTGAAGGGTGGGGCTTTGACAGACATGCTAATGTGTGTGCCCTTTCACCTAGAGGTCAGGGTTTCCCAAATTGTGCTCCCTGGTTGTGCCTTAATATAAGGGCTCCATAGTCACCTTAAGAAACTCAGCTGAATACGTTTTGAACAGGGTCCTTTTTAGCAGGATTTTCCAGAGGCCTTAAAATACTAGCATGTATTGTACATCTCTGAGAGACAGCTTTCAGTGTTCCCCCATAGTGTTTGGATCACTGAGTCTTTTTACACCACAGCATCTCGTGAGACTATTACTGTCCCTCAGAACCCACTGTGGGGCAGACACTGTGGGCGATGGGGATTCGTGCAGTCAACTGAGCAGAGAAGGGAGATGATGAGACAATCGTCTGTGTTGATGCTATGGATTTTGCAGGGAATTTGGGTTAGAAAAAGCCACAGCAGGAGGTATAGAGACTACTCAGAGCTGTGTCTGTGCTACACAAAATTGTCTTTGAAGCACTTGGTCCTCCTTTCTTCAGGATATCTTTTCCACTTCTATAAACTCTCCCATCCCTCCCCAAATTCAAGACAGTCTATTCTGTCTTTGATTATTTGTCACAGCTAAATCACGAACAATATCCAGCACTATGTCTAGAATTTGGAGAAGTGAAGAGTATTAATATGCAAGTATTATGCTGAGTGTTGAGAGCTCACGGTTATTTTTGTTGTTGTTTAAGAGACAGGGTCTTGCTATATTGCCCAGGCTGGACTTAAACTCTTGGCGCAAGGGATTTTCTCGCCTAGGACTCAGCCTCTCAAGTAGCCGGGAAAATAGGTGTTTTCTGGCTTTTTGTTTGTTTCTTTTTTGTTTTTTTGGGGGTTTTTTTGAGGCAAAGTCTCACTCTGTTGCCCAGGCTGGAATACAGTGGCACGATCTGGGCTCACTGCAACCTCCACATTCTGGACTCAAGCGATTCTCCTGCATCAGGTTCCTGACTAGCTGGGATTACAGGTGTGCGCCTCCATGCGCAGCTAATTTTCTGTATTTTTAGTAAAGATGGGATTTCGCTATGTTGTCCAGGCTGGTCTCAAACTCCTGGGTTCAGGCAATCTGCCTACCTCAAGCCTCTCAAAGTGCCCGGTTATTTTTTTTTTAAATAAAGGTCATTGAAGACCACATGTCTTCAAGAGTGAAAAGAATGAATTACAAAGGTAGAAGGTAGACAAAGGAGTCGGTACCTTGGAAAAGTAGAAAGTAAGAATACAAGTAACAGGATGCACAGCTAATTGCTCAACTTTTGGATTGCTCTTATTTCGGTAAGCCTCACGTGGATGAGAATCATAAAGGCTCGATTCCTTTACTTTTGTACAATGTGGAATATCAGAGTTGTAGCAAATGTGGTAGGGCCAGTGACTTGGTTTTGACGGCAGATTTCTATAATGCACAGAAGAAAGTAAAAAAAAAAAAAAAAAAAAAGAATAGAAGCTAAATAACAGGATTAGAGCTAGAAAAACATATCTTTTTATATCCTATGATATTAATATTAACTACAAAATACAGTAGCCATTCAAATTTTCACTTGGTTCTTGAGAGTAAAAACGGCAAATACTCAGGAGAAAATTTTGTATCTCTGAAAGCAATGGAAGTTTATTAGCAAATGCATACGAGGATGAGCAATGACAAAATTTTTAATATGATTAAGAATCCTGGGACCCACATTTATATTAGTATAAGTGCTGTATACTCTTAAATACAGTACAAATAAATGCTGTATACCCTTAAATACAGTACAAATAAAGCATTGCAGACCCCATATTGAAAATAATAACTGAGAAATTGAATTTCCCTACATTTAATTCTAAAACCTGTTTTTTAAAAAAAAAAATCCAAGGAAAGCTTAACATTTCCTGAAAGAGAAGTAATAAGTCTGTGCATTTATACTGAAGCAGGTAGCTTATTCCAACAGTTTGGAGCTACAACCCAGAAAGATTTTCTTCCACTGTCAGTTTTAGCTTTAGGCATTTCAAAATTAATAGACTGGGTCGAGTGAAGGGCACATTTGCAGCCTGTATTGGATAAAAGTGAACATAAATATGCTGCTACCAAATGACTATGAGGAAACGTTTATAAGGAGATGAAAATTAAAAAACAAAATCCCGGGACAATAAAGTAATTGGACTGAATCTGAGCAAATAGACACTGCTTCTAACTTGTAGTCCTTCACAGATTTTATTTTTATTTTATGTTATTTGAATTTATTCTTGGACTAACTATGTGCAATGCTCAGTTCTCTTTGTGGCTCTCAGCAGTAGCATTCAAGCAAGGACACTCCAGCTATGAGAGGCCTCCCCAATGGCTGATATTAATTTGTCTATGAGAGCATAAATGCTTCTGGTAGATATTATCAGGAAACAATTATTTTGACAACTTTTTAAAAATTGCTAGCTGTAGTGGGGAATTTTTTGTTGTTCTAAATTCATTTGGGGCTATTGTATATTTCAGCAGCCTCAGTATTATCTGACCAGAAGATACAGTGAAGGTAACATCTGATGTTAACCTACATATTGCTTTTTACCACGTCATTTAATCTGATAATTTTGTAATGTATTAAATATTGAAAACACATTTTACATGTGAGAACCTTTATTATCCAAGGGTTTCTCTTTGTCTAAATAAAAGCAATTCTAAAGTATGCTGAGAGTTATGGAATTCTAAGTTTTCTGGAAGAAAGAAGTCTACCAAGTCATTTTTTAATAGTCTACGATTTTGTTAACATTACTTATATACTCTCCAATTGAGTTATTCAATGCCACTTCTCTGAAGCTCAAATAATGGTAGTTACAATGAAATGACACTACTATCTGTTATTTCACTGTATACCTCTTGTTTGGGCTACGTGATTCAGATAGGCAGAAAACAAAGCCTCACGGCTTCATTCTTAAACACATGGTGAGTAATAAAGGCTACCTCCTTCACAGCCCAGCTCTCTAATTAACCCCAATCCCAGGATATGCAGGAACGTAGGGTCTTCTAAACTTTATATTCTGACCAAATTCTGCAACATAAGATCCTCTTCACTCTTGTGCTAGAAGAAAAGCAAATATAATTAAGAAGCCCCTGCCTTCACTTCCCCAGCTTTCCCCAACCTGAGATCATCCTGCCCCACGTACCCAAAAAGTAAATGTGAAACTAATATACTAATTCTGGAAGTCTTGGCTTGGATTTCTGGTTTCATCTCTGAGGTATGTATCCATAGAACCAAATTCCCAGCAATTCCCCATGAAGCTTAGGGAGTCTTTACTGAGATGTTCTAGGCCAGCAGTACAAGCCCAGCATAAAAGACGATCCTGAGGAAATGTGGAACTGTATTGTTATCATTAACTTGAGACCCTGTATCGGGGTCTCGAATTATAGACAAACATTTACAGAAGTGTCTTTAAATTTGCCTAATTTACTTGCATATTTCACCCCTCATAGAAATTATAAGCAATAAAGGCATCTTTCCAACTGGCAAAAATACTTTCCAGGAAATTCATCTTGTTTTACTCTTTATCACTTCTGATATACCAATTAGAACATCTTGCACAAGACCTGTGTCTTGTTCAAACATTTTATGTCTTGAAAAGCTCATAATTATATCTTTGGTCTGAAATCTGAATATATCTATAGCATAGAATACTGACTCCCTTTATAGATTGCTGGCAGGATTTGTTTTTCACTTTGGGGGGAAGTCTATTCTTTGTAGAATATTCCCACACATGTCTGTGTCTATTTCTCAGAGCGGTGCCACAAAGGATATGACCCTTTTGCTCCCAGTAACCTTTTATGGTGCTGAATCGCCTTGGACATTGGTGCCAGTCAGCACGATTTGATTTGCTATGGTAAGAATAAGATTATATGTAACAGACGATGTCATTTCCAGGTTCAATAGGCACAGATTTAAAACTAGTCCTCTCTTTGACCCTCCGGATTCTCTTGAACTCTTGCACCTTCTTTGACAGTGTTTGTGAATGAGCGAATTCATGAAAATTCAAGGTTATTTTAATGATAATAGCACTGCGATGACAAAGGAAGAAGGAAGGGCCCTCTCCTCAGCCCGGAGCTCCTTCCCCTGAGCTGACTTCCTTCCTGGCAGACCAACTGCAGAGTGAATTCCTGTTGATGGTCAAAGGCTGAGAGCAGTTGTGTGTCTGCAACCGTGCTGCTGCTACTGATCTGTGAACATGACATGCCTGAGAATATCGCATCACCATGGCAACAACAAACATGGGGCTAAATTCCATTAGCTGCAGTGACTCAGTGAGTCAAATAGATAATGTGCTGGGCCTGGCCAACTGCCTACAAAAGCCTATGTGAAAGTTGTGATGAATTAACTTCAGCTTGTTATGGCTGCTTTGGTATAAATTCTCTTTTTACTTAAGTCCTTATATTTATGGCATTTGTTAAATAAACACTTAAAAACCCATTAGCTGGTCTCCTCCCAGTAACATACATTTGGGGCTACTTTCTGCTATTTAAAATACCCTTGATTCTCACATCTTTTTTTATGTTTTGCATTTCTCTAGATTATTTTTCTAATTTTTTTCTTTTTCTTTAAAATTAGTGACAAGGAGTTAAAAAAAGTACATTGCACTTATCTCCAAATGATTTTCCTTGAAACATATAGAATGGTTGAAAGCTGACAACAATCTTCACTGAGGTCAGCAATATCAAGATTTTTTAAGGAGAGAGCGCCAGGTCAAAAGGAGGAAAAAAATAAGTTCTTTGAAATACTCAGTGCAATTGAGGGACCATCCGTTTCAAATAAGATTAAAGAATGTAGACATTTTCAGAATTACTTTGAATGTATGAAGTTAATAGCTTTAAATTATATGATGTACCTACCTTCTAATATCATAAATTCAAAAGGGTTATAATCTTCAAAGAAAAATCTGATTGATACAGTAAAATCTTGCCCTCTTTTACATAACTGGGTAGTCTCAGGGTCAAGAAACAAAGAATTCTAGTATAACTCATAAAAATATGCCAGCTTAGCCTTTCTTAAACCAAGCGAGGTGCCTCCTTGGCCTGGTCCCCGGTTCTGTAGGTATGACACACATGCTTTTGAGAGCTTCCTCCATAACATAATCATATAAAATTTGGCCACGTGCTGTATAAGAGACGATGATGGATATATGGTTTATTACTGACCAGATGAAAAATCAAGATACTCAGTCCTGCCACAAAAGAAAGAATAATGCAGACAGTGAACCATAAGGAGTATCTACTTTAATAATTTAGATAAAAAAATAAGCTCAGCCTACTAGTGAGCTTTTCCTCATTATGCCCATAACCCATCTCATAATAGTGCACAAGAATGCTCAACATGAGAATTTTTCATAACTGTCATCACATGTATTACTGTTTTTCTCTAGGAAACTTGTAATGAACAAAATGAAACCAAACACACACACACACACACACACACATACACACACACTCTATCTCTTATAACCAAAGATACATTTTTTTATGTCTGCTTATTCTTTTTCCCAACAAAGCAATAGGGATCATAATCAGAGACATTATGAAATCTCATATGTTTTAAACTACTTCCTTCATCTCAAATCCATCTATCTTCCTTTTAAGCATATAGTGTTCTATATATAATGTGCCTATTGTGTATTTGTCCTGGAGCAAGTGTAAGTTATGGAGAGAAGTCTATTCAAGAATCCTGAGTAGTTGTCCTGAACTGCGTGGACTCTGTTGGAAGAGGTGAGCATGAAAGGGCAGGGCTTAGATCCTGCAGGGCCTGATTTGTAAGGGGCTGAGGGTCCGGGACTGGGGAAGTCCTATGCACAGGACAGGGATATGATGAAGGGGATGTGATGAAGGTGATGCTTGAAGACACTCTAGACTCAAGGGCACACAAGATTAACTGGGTAACGTTAGTAATCCAGTCATGAAGTGCTAAGGTTTGATGGACTGACTGGTGCAAGAGAAATTGGGAATTCAATAGTTTTATTTTATTGTTGTTAGGTTTTTAACTTTGATGGAGCTTTTTCTCATGGAAGAAATAATAATGATTTTCTGTATCTATTTGAAGTATTGGAATATAACCATCCTATCACGGAAGCCCACGTGCTTGAAAATACCAGGACATATACCTAGGAAAGGTCTACCTTTATCAGACAATAGTAAGATGTCTTTATTCCTCTTGCCCTCCCTCTAGTTATTTTAAAGCATTAAACTCAATGCTTTAAAACCCAATAGTGTTTTCTTCTCTTTCTCTAAAAAAAAAAAAAAACAGGAGGTATTTAGAAATTTGGAAATACCTTTTGTCTTATTTTTAGAGAAAGAGAAGAAAATACTACCGACTCCTTTTCTGTTTCAAAAGCTCCCTCCACATATAAGCTTGCAAAAACTATGAAAAAAATGAACCGTTTCTTAAACAGTAAAATTAGTATCTTAAACCAATTAGAGGAAGACAACCTAAGCCAATTAATGATTCTAATATGAAATCAAATTAAAGTAGTATTATTTTCAAGTTATTTGCACTATCCTAAAACATTTTTTTCAAAAGAGATTGTTACAGAATGCTAGGTAATAAATGGTTAAAAGTTATTTGCAATTTGCATATACTTTTTAAAAATGAGAATGAGTACAAAGTGCTTTAGGATATTTGGAAATAGTTTGTCCTCTAAAGTATTTTCAAGTATTCCCTTTCCTTGTACTCTCATTTATAAAGAGTTAGAAGGTAAACCTCAGCTCACATCTCTTTCCTACATAATTCAAATTCTAAAATATATATTTTTGGAATGACTGAGACTTTTTCATGCTCAAAAGAATCAATAATCATTAAGTACAAAAGTTTTGTTTATAACCTAAGATCAGTTGTACATTTCCCATTGTCTTGAGCCCTAAGATCCCGCTGTCCAGGTGCTGTTTTCAATCCCCAGGTGACTGAGGCATATCCTTTTCAATATAGTATCTTTAATAAGTCTTGAGTCTAGCCTTTTAATTCCTTTTGTTGGAGTTTTAGAGGTGAGCAAGGTGAACTTCTTGCCAACTCCAATTTGTTCCTTGTCTCTATGTGCATGCATGCCTCAGATCAGCATTGCAATAACTCTAATAGGTCAAAATGCAAGACGCCTATGCCCTATGTCACTGTACAGCAGTTGTGTTTTTAGCTTTTCCTCAACTCTCTTATGTGCTCCTGTTACTTTTTATTATTGCCATTCTCTTTGACATATTCGAGGCTGCCCTCTCATCAGTCTCAAAGTCAACACATACACCAGGTGAAAGTATTATCAGCAAGCTCGGCATCAGCGCCCCTCCACCATTGTGTCAGCATCTGACCGCGCACCGGTTCACAGAGCTATTATAAATTCAAATTCATTTATTTCATGCTGGGACTTTACTGATATTTAGAGGGAAAAAGATCTACTTGACATAAAGAGGAGAAGGAGACATCTTTTCATTTTTTGTGGATTAGATGAACTAGAGAGGAAACTAGAAGGGGAAGCCTTTGTTCTTTAAAGGGTCTATGTGTAATCCTTCTGATTTCTAATTTGGCTTTTTCTAAACTATCAGGGAACATTTCTTCCCAGGAGTTGTTTTCTGTTTTTATTTTACTTACAGCTTAGAATCTATAGATGAGGTTGTCCTTTAGGACTATAAAAAAGTAGTTTATAAGATCTGAGTCTTAAAATTCCTATGGCACAAAGCCTCTGAATGGATTGACCACTTCCTTCTATTTTTTTCAGCCAGTGCTTTAGACTAAAACTCTGATGTTCTTAATGCCATGAGATTATCCATCATAGAGGTGACCTTCTTCTGTGGGAGTAACTTGAAAGCCTCTTTTGAATGTTCTTCAAGTACAATAACAAGAAGTCCACAAATTACTGACATCTCATTTCAGATGGCTTTTACTTGGCCGTGAGGACTCTTGCCCTTCTAGAAGACACACTGTGAAACACCTCTATACCCAAAAGCCCTATTGTTCTCTCCCACGGCTCACCTCCTTGCAACTTTTCATGTTTCCATGCCAGCCAGGATGGGTTTTCAATAGTATCATGGAAAGAGAAGGAATGAGAAGTCCATTCTTTTGCATCGTCTTGCCCTTGAGTAGAAGCATCTGCCTTCTCAACTGTATCCACACTCCGGCTTCTGTCTGCTCTTCCATTTCTTTGTGAAGCAATATTTATTGATAGCCTGTTTCTTAGTTTATTCAAGCTACTGGGAAAAAAGACCATAGAGCCAATGGCTTATAAGCCACAGAAATTTATTTATCTCAGTTCTGGTGGCTGTAAGGCCAAGGTCAAGACATGGGCAGATTCACCGTCTGGTGAGGGACCACTTTCTGGTTTATAGACAGTGACTTCTTGCTGTGTCCGCTCATGGTAGAAGGGGTGAGGGGGCTCTGTAGGAGGTCTTTAATGAGTGCAATAACATCATTTATGAGTTCAGCTTTCATGAGACAATCATCTCCCAAAGGCACCACTTCCTAATACATTACCTCTAGGAGTGAAGATTTCGACATATGAATTCTGGGGGGACAAAAACATTCAGTCTATACCAACTTCTTTGCATGTTACTAAGTAATGTTGCAATGGAATTTCTGTATCCCCAGTACTAAATATATTATTTACTTAAGAAAGTTGGAGGAGGGATCCAAGATGGCCGATTAGGAGCAGCTCAGGATCCCAGCTCCCAGTGAAAGTGTAGAGGGTGAGTGAACGTGGCATTTCCAGACAGATTTTTATTGCCCACAGACCAGGAGATTCCCAGGCAGAGGAGCCCCATGGGTCGCCAGCGTGGCTGGTTTGGCCTGCACGGCTGTTTTGGCCTATGCGGCTGTTTTGCCGGCGCCCCAGCACTGTGGTTCTCCATACAAAATACACGAGTCTGGGTGCCGTTTTAGCTGGTGATTGGAGCTCTGGGAAAGCAGAGTCGCCCATTCATCTGATTAAAAAGGGGACTGAAACAGGGAGCCAGACCAGGAATTTCCCAGGCAAAAAGTGCCACAAATCTCAGCACTGCTGTTTCAGCTGGCGCAGTGAGTCGCTGCATGGGAAATCACACAGACCCCAGTGCCTTTTCAACAGGAGACTAGAACACCTGGGAGAGAGTTGACCGTTCAACTAAAAAAAAGGCTCTGAGTCAGTGAGCCAGCTGATCAGGCTCGGCTGGTCCCACTCACACAAAAAAACAGCAATCAGAAATGCTCTGGATTGAGGTTTCACAGCAAGCACAGCTGAACCTGGGTGGGGGAGGGGCATCCACCATTACCGAGGCAGTCCACAACTATGGAGGTAGTTTGCCATTGCCAAGGCAGCCTGTCATTGCCGAGGCAGTTCTAACTACACCCATATAAACAGAACTGCAAGGAAGTTCACATGGCAGCTAGGCGGAGCCCACAGCAGTTCAACAAAGCCTCTGCAGGCAGACAGTGACTAGGCTGCCTCCTCGCTGGGCAGGGCAGCCCTGAAAAAAAGGCAGCAGCACAACGAAAACTCATAAATAAAGCCATAACTCCCTGGGACAGAGCCTCTGGGAAAAAAAAAGGGGTTTATGAGTTCTGCTGCAGCAGACTTAAACATACCTACCCAGCAGCTCTGAATGAACAGAGTTCACAGCTCAGCACTTGAGCTCCTATAAAGGACACACTGTCTCCTCAATCAGCTCCCTAACTCCCGAATATCCAAAGAGTCACCTTGTAAAGGAGAGCTCAGACTGACATCTGGTGGGTATCCTTCTGGAGTAAAGATAGCAGAAGAGGAAACTGGCAGAAACCCTTACTGTTCTGCAGCCACTGCAGGTGACCCCCAGGCAAGCAGGGCCTGGAGTGGACCTCAGCAGTCCTAAAGCAGAGGGGCCAGACTGTTAGAAGGAAAACTAAGAAACAGAAAGAAATAACTTCATCATCAACAAACTGGAGGTCCACTCAGAGACCCAGTCTGAAAGTCAACAACTACAAAGATGACAGGTGGATAAATCCACAGAGATGGGAAGAAACCAGTGCAAAAAGATGAAAACACCCGAAACCAGAACATGTCTCCTCCTACAAGGGATCGCAAGTCCTCATCAGCAAGGGAACAAGGCTGGATGGAGAATGAGTGTAATGAATTGACAGAATCAGGCTTCAGAAGGTGGGTAATAAGAAACTTCTGTGAGCTAAAAGAACATGTTATAACACAATGCAAAGAAACTAAGAACGTTGAAAAAAGATTTGACGAAATGCTAATGAGAATAAACAACTTAGAGAGGAATATAAGTGAATTGATGGAACTGAGAAACACAACACAAGAACTTTGTGAAGCATACACAAGTTTCAACAGCTGAATTGACCAAGCAGAAAAGGATATCAGAGGTCAAAGATCAACTCAAAGAAATAAAACGAGAAGGCAAGATTAGAGAAAAAAGGGTAACAAGGATTGAACAAAGTCTCCACGAAATATGGAACTATGTGAAAAGACCTAATCTACTTTTGACAGATGTACCTGAATGTAACGGAGAGAATGAATCCAAGCTGGAAAATACCCTTCAGGATATTATCCAGGAAAACTTCCCCAACCTAGCAAGGCAGGCCAATATTCAAGTCCAGGAAATTCAGAGACCATCACAAAGATATTCCTCAAGAAAAACAACTCCAAGGCACATAATAGATTAACCAGAGTTGAAATGAAGGAGAAAATGCTAAGGGCAGCCAGAGAGAAAGGTCGGGTTACCCACAAAGGGAAGCCCATCAGACTCACAGCAGATCTCTCAGCAGAAACCCTACAAGCCAGAAGAGAGTGGGGGCCAATATTCAATAGCCTTAAAGAAAAGAACTTTTTTTTTTTTTTTTTTT
>PVKV010003494.1:128917-143666 GCA_004027835.1 Alouatta palliata | reverse complement strand
TTTTTTTTTTTTTTTTTTTTAATCTTTTTTTTTTAATTATTATTTTATTTTTATTTTTTTTTAAAGACGGGGTTTCACCCTGTTGGTCAGGCTGGTCTTGAACTCCTGACCTCAGGTGATCCGCCCGCCTTGGCCTCCAAAGTGCTTGGATTACAGGTGTGAGCCACCGCGCCCGGCCTCTCTCTGACAATTTTTTTGTGGATACATCTTCCTTATATTCTCTCCTCTTCCTCCCATTCCCCTGTGATTATATTGGATCTACCTGGGTAATCTTCCCATTTAAATGTTTTTTTTCATGTGCAAAGTCCTATTTGCCATATAAGGTAAAATATTTATAGTTTCCTGGAATTACGACCTCTTTGGGGCCCATTGTTCTGTCTGTCATACTACTGAAATGTTAATGCTTTGTTTTATTTGCTGTTGTGTGCCAGGCCCTGTTCTAGGCACCAGTTATAATAGATTTACAGTAAACACAGTATTTCATAGATTCTGAGAGAACAGTTTTTTATATTTTAACAAATCTGAAATAAAAATATATCTTAAAATTGCTGTTGGGCTGACTAAAGCTGAATTCTTTCAAAGATTTGAGTTTGCTTTTACCAGTCACTTGGGAGTGCCATTTAACTTTAACTTAAACTCTGCTTGAACCTTTTTAGACCAGCATGAATCCAGGCCTCTGAACCAGAATGAATCCTAGCTTATCATTTAATTCTTGGAGGATGCATTTTTATGCTTATACCCAGTGGTAGTATTGAAACAAGAATGTTTCTTGATCTGCAAGTTGGTTTATTTCTCCCTTTAACTGTGAGAACAGGTTGGTGTCTAAGCTTTATTTGAAGGTCTTCCTTAGATACCTCATCACAGTCTTTTTTTCTTATTTGAGATTACATATTGTGTCTTTTAGTTCCTGATTACCATTTGGTGTCCCAGCTTTATTTGGGAGTTCTTAGACTGCCTGATTTCAGGCTAGTTTATTTTTCAGCAGCATATAAATTGTTTTATAATTATTGGCCTAATTAGATTCAGTGAAATATGATACTTCTCGAAAGAATGAATTGATTATATGCATGTTTTTTTTTTTTTTGAGACGGAGTTTCCCTCTTGTTACCCAGGCTAGAGTGCAATGGCGTGATCTCAGCTCACCGCAACCTCCGCCTCCTGGGTTCAAGCAATTCTCCTGCCTCAGCCTCCCGAGTAGCTGGGACTACAGGCACGTGCCACCATGCCCAGCTAATTTTTATATTTTAGTAGAGACGGGGTTTCACCATGTTGACCAGGATCACTCTTGACCTCGTGATCCACCCGCCTCAGCCTCCCAAAGTGCTGGGATTACAGGCGTGAGCCACCGCGCCCGGCCTTATATGCATGTTTTTATTATGATCGATGACTTTTAGTTTTGTACACAAAGAATGTGATAAGCCTTTAACTAGATAAATAAGTGAAAAAGTGACTTTGGCTTTAAATTTGTGACATTTATTGAATCTCTTAAAGTAGTACATGGAAAGCATCTGCTTCCAGGTAGGGTGGGACAACTGGCAGTAGATAAGTGCTCTTAGCTAAAATAACTAGAATAGTCAGATCAAATAGTTAATTATCTCTTTGAATGCACCAGAGTCAAAGAGAACCACTACCAGTATGACCTTGGAGAGGTAAGAATCTCAGAAGGCAGGTGGCTTTGTAGTTGTGTTTTGCCCCTGGGGAAATCTACTAATTCTGGATACAGTGCAAAACCTAGTTGAGAGCAGCTAGGAGTAGGATGGAAAGAGAAAGCAGAGCTTTTGGCCTATTATTTGGGATGCCTTGAGCATACGGCCTGCTTTTAGCTTTGACTTTGGTTGAATACTGGACTTTTGCTGGGCAAGAGGTTGGAAATGTAAGTAAAAAGTGGCATTTTCGGCAGTCTTAGAAGGCAAACTCTAGATTTTAGAGTTACTAGTATAATGGCTCCACAGAATATGTGGGTCTTTTAGTTTGAAAACTGGATAGCTAAGGCATACAAGTGGACCAGATCTTACTTCAAGACTGTAAACCAGCCTTGACTCAGCATAGATACTGATTAAATGTTAAACCACCACAGTATCTTTGGAAGTCCACCAAAGGTTGGACTTCCCTTTACATAAGATAATATCTGAAGCTTCTTAACGTTCTATATACACCCTCCATATTGGAGCCAAAAATGCTATTCTGCCAAAAGATGGTGCCACATATTTAGAAAACAGAAGGAAGACCAATGATAGGAATAGACCCATAGGGATATTGAAAATTCAAGTTACCAGAGAGACTTTAACTGTGGTTGATATGCTGAATACGTGAATTTCTCCCGATAATTGGAATTCACAAAGAAGTTCTGTTAATTCTAAGCAGGATAGATACAAAGAAAATGTACAGTGGCATGTCACAAATAAGAGTGATAAAAACACAGGGAAGATGACTAGGTTTTCATTAGAAGCAATTTTAGCTAGGAGACAGTGAAAAGGCATTTGAAAATACTAATTTAAAGAAATTCCTGGACAGGCATAGTGGCTCATGCCTATAATCCCAGCACTTTGGGAGGCCAAAGCAGGCAGATCACTTGAGCTCAGGAGTTCAGGACCAGCCTGGCCAACATGACAAAACCCTGTCTTTACTAAAATAAAAAAAATTAGCTGGGCATGGTGGCGGGTGCCTGTAATCCCAGATACTTGGGAGGCTGACGCAGGAGAATCGCTTGAACCTGGGAGATAAAGGTTACCGTGAGCTGAGATCATGCCAATGTATACCAGCCTGGGCGACAGAGCAAGACTTCGTCCCAAAAAAAGAAAAAAAAAAAAAAAAAGGCTGGGCACGGTGGCTCACGCCTGTAATCCCAGCACTTAGGGAGGCCGAGGCAGGCGGATCACTTGAGGTTGTGAGTTCGAGACCAGCCTGACCAACATGGAGAAACCCCGTCTATACTAAAAATACAAAACTAGCTGGGTGGTGGCACATGCCTTTAATCCCAGCTACTCGGAGCCTGAGCTAGGAGAATGGCTTGAACCTGGGAGGTGGAGGTTGCGGTGAGCCAAGATCACGCCACTGCACTTCATCCTGTAACTCTGTCTCAAAAATAAAAATAAATAAATAAATCCCAACTTAAAATACGTTTCTAATGGAAACACCTGTCAAAGCCAAAATAAAGATGTTATCAAACAAAACCTGAAAGAATTACCAGCAACAGACAGACACTAAGAGAAATAATAAAGGAAGTTATTTAAGTGAAAGAAAGGAGATTCTAGGGGGAAATATGGGACGGAATTAAGAACAGGGAAAAGGTAAACGTATTGGTAAATATCAATAATTATTATTTTTAAATAGTGAACTTTAAAACATATAGAAAAAATGTGTGACAATAATGCAAAAGATGAGGTTGGTAAATTAAGTTATGAGACTCTGGCATCACTGGGGAAGTAGTGAAAGTAAAATTTAAAGAAATCAGTACAGGATTTTTAACAAATTTACACGCTGAAAATGGAAAAGTAAATATGAGACTGATCCAAAAGAAGACAATTGTGACTAAAAGAAGCAGATAAAATAGAAAACGTAGTGTAAAATGGCAGAAACAAACACAGGTATATCAGCCGTTATATTAACTGTGTGTGAGTCAGGCATTTCAATTAAAGACAACGATCAACAAACGATTAAAATAAGACATCCATATGTCACTCTTAAGAAAGACTCCTTAAAAAGTCACAAGAGTTGAAATGAGAAGGATGGCTGGGATTCTAAGATGACAACAGCAATGACTTTTAAAATCTCCTTAAATGTACTGGCAATATAGAGCAGCAAAATATTACTAAATTATCTAATTCAAAAACTCATAGACAACATCTACAATAAAACAGGGTGATATGATATCCTTGTAAGCCCCAAAATAGCTGGTGGGATAAACAGTGGAAAGCTTCAAGACCCGTGTAGTATCGGTGGCTATTCAAGAGAAATGTGTGTTGAGTCCAAGAATTCCAAGTGATGAATTAGCTCAGCAAGCTAATTTGAAATTAGCAGCTATGGTAGCTATCTTTCAAGGTAACTCCCAATGATTCCTGCTTACTAATACCCTCATGTCATTGTCAGCCATATTTTACTAAGGCTACCCTTTATGACCAACAGAATATGGTATAAGTGATGCTATGCCACTTCAAGATGAGGTTTTAAAAAGATACCAGTTTTCCATTTTGGGTGCTGTTTTGGATCACTTTCTCTGAGGGAAGCCAGCTGCATGTCATGAGGCTATTCAGGCAGCTTTTTTATTTTCCCGGAGTAGAGCCTTTAGATGAGATTGCACCCCCAGCTAATGGTTTAATTGCAATCTCATGAAGGACCTTAAGCCAGAACTACCCAGCTAAGCTACTCCCAGATTCCTGACCCACCCCAATATGAGTAAGTACAAGCAGTTTGCAGTGAGGTATGAAGGGGTTTAGAGTACTCTTTAAACTCTTTAAAATGATCAGCTAGGCCGGGCACGGTGGCTCACGCCTGTAATCCCAGCACTTTGGGAGGCCGAGGCGGGTGGATCACGAGGTCAAGAGATGGAGACCATCCTGGTTAACATGGTGAAACCCCGTCTCTACTAAAAATACAAAAATTAGCTGGGCATGGTGGCATGTGCCTGTAGTCCCAGCTACTCAGGAGGCTGAGGCAGGAGAACTGCTTGAACCCAGGAGGCGGAGGTTGCGGTGAGCCGAGCTCGCGCCATTGCACTCCAGCCTGGGTAACAAGAGCGAAACTCCATCTCAAAAAAAAATAAATAAATAATAATCAGCTAAAGCTCCATATTGAGAAGAAACTGTTAGAAATAGGATCCAAACTGAGTAGGACAGGAAGAATAGAGACAAAGGAAAAAGGGATTCAATTAGAAATAGGGGAGGAGAATAGAGTCAGAAGATTTCAGAAGGTAATCTTCCATACCGTCTTTTTAAAATTGTTTTTGAGGTATAATTTACATGCAGTAATACGTACTTATTTTAAGTGTATCTTAAATACAGTGAACATTGACAAGATACACACATCACTGCTAATCAAAACACAGAACATTTTCATCACCCCCAGAAGTTCCCTTTGGGGGGGGCCCATTATAGTCACCACTACCACTGTAGCCTTGGTCCCAGACCACCACTGATTTGCCTTCTGTCACATTAAATTTTAGCCTCTAGAATTTTGACTGTTTCTGCAAGAAATGTGTACTCTATGGCTGTGAAGTAGCAAAAGGTGAAGTGGAATTAGATCCTTTAAAGGGTTCAGGAAATTTATCTTTTGAAAATAACCAAAAGGAAAGGATCGATGTTAAATTCTGTATGAAATTGGAAGAGAGCGAGAAAATAAGGAACAGTATAACATGCTTACATGGAAAATACCCCAGAAAGATAAGCATGAGTCAAGGAAAGGAGAGCCAAGGATTTTAAGTCTAGCCAAACTATACTTTAGTATAACAGCTATAGACAAACTGTCATTAACTTCCAAGAACTGGAGGAATAGTATATTGTTTTCATGAATCCTTCCTAAGGAATCTTCAGGAGAACTAGGTTCAAACAATCAAGATGACTGAAGATAATTTGACATAAGGAGGTGTGCTAAACATTTAAAATATTTCTATACTTATAACCAGAACATAGTGAACATAGAGGAGAAAATGTGGTGTCTACTGGCTCTGTTATCTGACACAGTTAGCTATATTATAACTAAAACATGGAAGGGAAAATTAAACTATTTTCAGTAATGGACAACTGCCAACAATGTCTTGCATGTAATGTGGGATAAAGCAAAGGAGTATTTGTAATATTCTAATTTTGGTATCCTTGAGAATCAGGATTTTCTGGTTGGGGGAAAAAGGAAAAAATATACACAATTTTTTTTAAAAGTAAATATCCTTTATTCCTGAATTTGAATACAAAGCATTAGTATGAACTTATGAGATGTTTTGTGTTTGAGTGCGTATATTAATGTGTATGTTTAAAACTTACACCCTGCAAACAATTGCAGTAAGGTTTCCTAGTACCTAACCATGGTCTTGAAATACCCTTTCCCATTGAAAGAAACTCCTGGCTGGGGGCATAAAATGTGTAAGATAAACCTTGAATATCTTGTCATGCAAATAAAGAATCCCACAAAGTCTGCCAAGTTCTCCTCAGAAGGGTTTGACAGTCAGCCAGAAATTCCTGCTGGACAAAGATGAGACAATGTGAACATTGATTAAAAAAAAAAATGGATTGAGACATATCAAATATATTTAAATCCACAAGTCCACAGTAACACAAAAACTTGTCACAATAGAAGTTGTTAGGTAATTATTATTTTCTGATAGGGAGTCTTGCTCTGTTGCCCATGCTGGAGTGCAGTGTGGTGTGATTTCAGCTCACCACAATCTCCACCTCCTGGTTCAAGCAATTCTCCTGCCCCAGCCTCCCCAGTAGCTGGGACTGCAGGCGCCTGCCACCATACCAGGCTAATTATTTTTATTTTTAGTGGAGATGGAGTTTTCACTGTTTTGGCCAGGGTGGTCTCACCTGCCTCATCCTCCCAAAGTGCTAGGATTACACCGGCCTGGCCTACATGGTGAAACTCTGTCTCTACTGAGCCTGGCCTAGAATGATTTATTTTTAAAACTGCTAAGTAAGCATTTTATCTGTCTTTGTTATATGAACTATACCACTGGGTCACCAACTAGTTAATGAGGTAATTTCTCTATAGAATTGTTGTGCCAAGTAAATGAGATGAAAAGGGAATGACAGAATGGGAATATCAACACAATTTTTAATCCCCATTGAATTAATGTAGTAGCTGCCATCATGAGAGGAAAAGAGACAAATAAATAACTAGGTGCTTCCCGATGGAAATAGACCTATGAAATTATCTTACCAAGAATATGAACCTAAATCTGATTGAGTCTTTAGCCCAGGAGTTGGCAATATTTTTTTCCATGAAGAGCGAAATAGTAAATAGTTTATTTAACCTTTGGGGGCCAGATGGTCTGTCACAACTACTCAGCTCTGCTGATACAGCATGAAACCAGCCATAGATAATACATAAATGAATTGGCATAACTAAATTCTAATAAAACTTTAAAGTTTTTTGACTTCAACTACCAATGTACAAGAAATATGAATGACAGAAAACACTGTTTCAACCATACTTTGGGAATGCAAAGATCAAAAATCAAGATTGTGAGAAACACTATAGAACAAATAGTTGGAATTCTTAACATATTTCAAGGAGGAATGAGATGGCCTGTGAATTTATAGATTAGAGACTTCAAACAGGCAAAACTGTTTTAGGGAGTTAGACAAGCGACATGAAAAAAATTAAGATAACTAACTCTTGGGAGGACATGAAGTTGTCATTGTGAGGGGACAAGGTGAGGGCCTCTATGGTAGTTGATGTTCATCTGTCTTATATCATTGTTGAAGGTCACAAAGGATGTGCCTGTGATTATTGGTTAACCTGTCCATTTCTGCATTTGTATATATTTGACATTTAAAGTATTTAAAGAAAAGGCAAAAGGATGGAAAAAGTCTTCAGGCAAATGCTAACCAAAAGAAAGCAGACTTTTGATTGAGAATGCATTACTAAAGATAAATATTCAATAAGATTTAGGCTTCTTAAATATGTACCTAATAACATCAAAAATATAAAGCAGAAGCCAACAGATTAGAAGGAGGAATAGGCCAGGTGTGGTGGCTCATGCCTGTAACCCCAGCACTCCGGGAGGCCTAGGCGGGCAGATCACCTGAGGTCAGTAGTTCGAGACCAGCCTGGCCCACATGGTGAAACTATGTCTCTACTAAAAATAACTAAAATGAGCTGGATGTGGTGGCAAAGGTCTGTAATCCCAGATACTTGGGAGGCTGAGGCAGGAAAATTGCCTGAATATGGGAGGTAGAGACTCCTCCCATGAGATTGGGTGAACTGAGATTGCTCCACTGCACTCCCGCCTGGCGACAGAGCGAGACTCTGTCTCAATAAATGATAAATAAATAAATAGAAAAATGTACAAATCCATGGCCATAGTAGGAAACTTTGAAGAAGTATATACAAACAAATAGGAATTGCATCTGACAAGTATGATTTAGTATTACTTCATGAAACGAGCATCTTATTTTTGTCCGGAAGTTTATTATATTTATTGGAAATTTGTTTTTCGTAGATTTTTAAATAAGTTCAACAGAATTATCCCATGTAATTACACTTTCACAAAAGTATATGGAAATATATTGCTTATATAAAAAATGTTAAAATTCTACCAAAGGGCAAAACAAACAGAAAACTTACCTTATTTCTTGATAGAAAGGTTTAATATTGCACAGATTTAAATTGCACAGATTTAATATTGCACAGGAAATATATTTAAATCTTGCATTTTAATTGACAGGGTACCATTTTATCTAGTCTTTACAAGATAGCTACTGCTTACCAGATAATCTAATGAAGTATGTATTTTTTTGCCTCATATTACCCTAAAGTTACGCTTAACTTTGAATGTTAACTAATCACTATTAGACTTTTCTACTATTGAAAACAATAATTCAGAACGATTGGAATAGCTCTAATCTCAATTTATAAATAGGCAGATTACAGTGAGGTTCTAAACTGACTAATTATTATTTGTATATAGTTTAGATTTTGCTGGCAAAAGTTAACCTTTCTTTCTTTTTTAAACAGGGGTTCTGAAGGAACATTAAATGACTGCAAGATAATATCTGTAGATGAAATCTTCAAGATTGAGAAACCTGGAGCCCATCCTCTTTCGTTAGCAGATGGAAAGTTTTTAAGTATGGATTTTTGCTTTTGGGTTTAGACTACATGTGTTGTACATGATTGAACTTTATTTTTACTGGTCAGTGAATAACTTGGAAGTATAAAACTGTAGACCATACAAATTTATTTTCAAGACAACTGTTTTGATTTAAGATTAATTTTGTTTTAATGAATTTTTCCCGAATGATAAAATCGTATTTTTAAAGAAATATATTATCTTGGTATTTAATTGCTATTTGTTTATTTTAAAAATATTTATGGATATGTAATAGTTGTAGATATTTATAGGGTATATGTAATATTTTGATACAGACATACAGTATGTAATGATCAAATCTGGGAAATTGGGATATTCATCACCTCAAACATTCACACTTTTTGTGTGCATTCGGAATGTTCCAAATCTATTCTTTTAGTGATTTTGAAACATAAAATAAATGTTAATTGTAGTTCCCCTATTGTGCTTCTAAATATTAGACTTTATTCCTTCTAACTATATTTTTGCACCCTGTAGCCGACCCTTCTTTATCCCCTGCCCTACTTCTCTTCCCAGCCTCTGATAACCATCATTGTATTCTCTACCTGCACAGGATCAAATTTTTTGGTTCACACATGCAAGAGAGAACATGTCACATTTGTTCTTCTGTACTTGGCTTCTTTCACTTAACATAATGTTCTCGAGTTTCATCCATGTTGTAAATGAAAGGATTCTATTATTTTTTATAGCAGAATAATATTTTATTGTATATACCACATAATCTTTTATCTGTTGATGGGTTTCCTGCAGTTTCCTATGTTATAGATTCTGTCTATAACAGAAAAAGCCTGTTTTTGTAATTTTGTAGCCATCCAAGTTTAGTTTTTAATAATGAGGTTTATTTTTACACCAGTAAAGCCTGAGAATTACAGTGCCGACTGAGCCCTGAATTTCTGGGAGGTAATAAATGACGCTTATATGAACAGTAGAAGGTTAGAATGCAGCTGTATCTCTCCATTTTATGATTTTTTTTATATCAAACGTTTGGTAACAGATAGGATTAGATTCTTGGTCTTTTCATTCATGGTGGGTTTTTCGTTTGTTTTTTGTTTTCTGTTTTGAGACAGTTTTGCTCTTGTTGCCCAGGCTAAAGTGCAGTGGCACGATCTCTGCTCACTGCAACCTCTGTCTCCCGATTTCAAGCAATTCTCCTGCCTCAGCCTCTCTAGTAGCTGGGATTACAGGCGCATGCCGCCATGCCTGGCTAATTTTTGTATTTTTAGTAGAGATGGGGTTCACCATGTTGGCCATACTGGTCTTGAACTCCTGACCTCAGGTGATCTACCCACCTCAGTCTCCCAAAGTACTGGGATTACAGGCATGAGCCACCGTGCCCGGCCTGGTAAGAAGAGTTAATTGCTGTATTTCGAAATAGATTATTGTGTCTCATGCTCTCTCTTAAGTTTTTTTGTGATGCACAGTTTGTTGACTTTATGCTATTTGTCAATGTTTAGTATGTTTTGGAAAAGAAGTATTTAAGGCTAAAAGACCTTGCCCAACCTCTTTTTTACCACAATTGTATAAGGTTAGAATAAGACAAGACTTGACAAATTAGTAAGTAGACTTCCAGATTACCATACTAGGCCATTCTCATTTTTTGAGGCTACAGTGCTCAATATATCTGGATCTGAATTAAGAACCTTAAGGCATGACAAACCTGCTTCATGTGACTTCATCATTTCTCAGTAAAACACAATACAAAACCAAGATGACTAGATTTTTCTGGCATCTTTCTCTACTATCTCCCACTCTCAGTGTATCTGGATATATTTGTTCTCTCTTCTGCCTAAGGCCAATCTTGATAAAGCCATCCATTGAACTTGCATGTAGAAAAACCATTTCCGAGGCAGACTGCCACTGGTCAGATCACTCTCCAATCCAGAAGATCTAAACATGCCTTTGACATTTGGGGATTGTTCTATTTCCGTTGCTTATTTGTTGTCATAGCCACCTTAGTGGAAGAAAAACAAAATTGTAATCTTTCATTAACTTGCAAGAATAAGCAGAGATCAATTAAAGTTAGTAACAAATCAGTAGCCTTAATGCTTCTTTCCTGTCTCACTTGTCAGGTACTGTTCCCATTTTTCTTACATTGCTAGGTCAGCTCTGATATGGTGAATTTTCTCACAATTATATAAAATCAAACAGTATTGTACTCCCAGAAGGCAATCTTTTTAATAATGTATGTCATTCCAGACATCTTCCTATGTCTGTGTAATTCTTTGTGTATTTATACAATTAATATTGTTTAAAAAATAGGTTCTGTCACCTCATTTTTGAATTTAATATACATGGATATTTTACCCTTGTAAATTTACCTTTTTTTAATAACATATAATTGTTCCCCTTTTCATTAACAAGTAAGTTACGGTTTTATGAATATTGGTATAAGACTTTTGTATACATGAATCATACAAAAGTTTTTTGTATACATAAATTAAGGGAATGCTTTGGCAAAAGGTATCTGGATTTAAAAGGAGGTTAATAAAGGGTACCTCTTGCCAGAGTTCTGAACCAGCTGACAAGACAAAAAATTAACTGAATTAGAAATGCAACCTCAATTACTGATAAAGAGTAACTTGGTGACATAGCTTGTAGGAAAACCACAATGGGCTTGCCAGCTAGCCTAGTACAGCCACCTCAAGGAAAGGTTTGGATCTGTAGGAGAGATGAACTGTTTTCATTGGTTGGAGTGGACAGGGAGAGTGAGAACAAATCCCTCACGATTATAACCTTTTGATTAGATACCTAGATGTATAGCTGAAACCCGCCAACTGAATAAGCCTCTCTGCCTCCACAGAAGAGTAGTAAGAAATGCGTAAGACTCTAACACTGAAAATCTAAGTTATGTTTTTCTGAGTATCGTAAAATGGCCTGTTAAATGTTTATCAATTTGCATTTTCACCAGTGTGCCTATTTCTCCGTATCCTTATGAACATTGAACATTTTATTATTCCTGGTCTCATAGGAGTTAAAGGCCCAACATATTGTATCTCTTTGAATGGCCTAAGGTCTTTCCCATAGTTTCTCAGACTTTCTTGGCTCTTTGAGCCATTAGTATCTGAGTAGGTTTTTCATGGCACTCATAGACCAAAAGAAATGCCTAACAGTTCCATTTATTAACTAGTTGGGTCCAGATAACTGTCAGACAAATTGTATTTCTGCCAGGTGTGGTGACTCATATCTGTAATCCCAGCACTTTGAGAGCCCAAGGCAGGAGGATAGCTTGAGCCCAGGAGTTTGGGACCAACCTGGGCAACATAGTGAGGTCCCATCTCCACAAAAAAATAAAAAAATTGCCAGTCACGCAGTATGCATCTGTGGTCCCAGCTACTTGGGAGGCTGAGGTGGGAAGATCAAGGTTGATTGAAGCTGCAGTGAGCTAAGATCATGCCACTGCACTTCAGCCTGTACAATAGAGGGAGACCCTGCCTCAAAAGAAAAGTGTATTTCCTTTGAAATTTTCAGATAATACTCTGGTACCCCAATTACTTCACTACACTGCCCTTGGGTATATTGGTACACATTTTGGGAACTGTGGATCTGTATATGTATGTGTAGAAATTTAAGGCAAAAGTATACCCTATCCTCATGTTTGCTGACCACTAAATTTTTCACTGGCATATGCCTGGGCCATATTCCTGAAAATCTGACTCAGTAAGCCTAGGATGAGGCTTAGGCATTTTTTTTTTTTTTTTTTTTTTTTTTTTTTTGAGACTGAGTCGTTCTGTCACCCAGACTGGAGTGCAGTGGTACGATCTCAGCTCACTGCAACCTCCACCTCCCGGATTCAAGTGATTCTCCTGCCTCAGCCTCCCGAGTAGCTGGGAGTACAGGTGCGTACCACCATGCCTGGCTAATTTTTGTATTTTTTAGCAGAGGTGGGGCTTCACCATATTGGCCAGCCTGGTCTTGAACTCCTGACCTCGTGTCCACCCACCTTGGCCTCCCAAAGTGCTGGGATTACAGGTGTGAGCCACTGTGCCCGGCCCGGCATTTATTCTTAAAGCCTCACACTTGATTATTTTTCCTGGATCCTTTCTTCTCATTAGAAAAGCTATATGCTGGCCCAGCACGGTGGCTCATGCCTGTAATCCCAGCACTTTGGGAGGCCAAGGGGGGCAGATTACCTGATGTCAAAAGTTCGAGACCAGCCTGGCCAACATGGTGAAAACCTGCCTATACTAAAAATACAAAAATTAGCTGGGTATGGTGGCAGGCACCTGTAATTCCAGCTACTCAAGAGGCTGAGGCAGGAGAATCACTTGAAACCAGGAGGCAGAGGTTACAGTGAGCTGAGATCTCACCGTTGCACTCCAGCCTGGGTGAAAACCAGCTCTTTTCTTTATGAGGTTCATAGATACAAAAATTGTTTTAAGACTAGGCTTGCTATAATTTTGTTCTTAATAGGGCGAAATGACCCTGAATGTGACCTGTGTGGTGGAGACCCAGATAAGAAATGCCATTCTTGTTCCTGTCGTGTATGTGGTGGGAAACATGAACCCAACATGCAGCTTCTATGTGATGAATGTAATGTGGCTTATCATATTTACTGCCTGAATCCACCTTTGGATAAAGTCCCAGAAGAGGAATACTGGTATGATTATCAGGTTTTTATTGTTGTTCTTGTTATGTAAATAATTAAACATGAAATATGTATTTGCACCACCTAAAGTACAATATATACAATGTACAATAAAGTACAATTATGTACCTTTTAAAGGTACATAATATAAAAGTGCTTAAAATGTTGTGACCAGTGGTTACTTAGCATTTATATCTCTATTCAATTACAAATTTCTTGTAACAATCTCTGAACCATCTCTAGCTCCATTTTTTAATCCCTTCAGTTCATTCTCTGATATGAGTCTCGGTTCATTCAAAAATGCAAATCTGATTGTATTACTTTCTTGCGTCAGAAGGTTTATGTTGCCTCACAGGAGGACCCTGTGTAATATTTAGTTTCTTCTTCAGCTGTATCTCTTACCATTTTCCTCTTTCATTTCTCCAAATACTCTACACTCTAGCCAGATTCAGTATCTTCCAACTCCTTAAGTAAGCAATGTTCTTTTTCAGATTGTCACACTTGACACATTTTCATCTTGGAAGCATTATCCTCTTTGCTTAACTTGAAGATGATACTAATCCTTTAGCTTTTCAGTTAAACGTGACTTCCTCTGGTAATCCTTTATGGATGGTCCTCTATCCCCAACTATGTTAGATACTCTTGTTATGTTCTATAATAGTACTTAATATTTACTAAACACTAACAAAGTGGTTTATATGGATTACTGTGTTTAATCCAATGATGTTGATACATAGAACAAGGCAGCAATTATGCTTGCCAAAATCTGTTACTCTCCTATGGAGTAGTGATAACTACAAAGAGAAATGATTAGAAAAGAGACTGGGAAAAATGTGCCCAGAGTTGAACCTTTTAATACCATGTTAAGGAGGTTTCTTTTTAAACTATGGGCCATATTGCTATTGTGTGTTTTTAAGTAAGATGGATAACAGTCAGAAATAATTGATGTCACAAGTGAGTAATTGGTATTGGTGTGAAAAAATAGATTGTTGATTTGATCTCTCCCCAACCTGTTGGGAAGGTGGTTGCTGTATTATGACAGAGGCTGTGGAGGTGAGAGAAAGGAGGAAAGGATATATCTTCTTTTACCTCTTATTACTACCTCACATGATCACTCTGAATCTTACCATCACTAATAACTATTTCCTCCAAGGCCGGGTGTGGTGGCTCAAGCCTGTAATCCCAGCACTTTGGGAGGCCGAGGCGGGTGGATCACGAGGTCAAGAGATCGAGACCATCCTGGTCAACATGGTGAAACCCCGTCTCTACTAAAAATACAAAAATTAGCTGGGCATGGTGGCACGTGCCTGTAGTCCCAGCTACTCGGGAGGCTGAGGCAGGAGAATTGCTTGAACCCAGGA